>DF240569.1:0-20542 GCA_000507305.1 Breviolum minutum Mf 1.05b.01
CATATAGTGTTGTTGTTTCGAAAACTCATACATCTGTGGAAAAAGAACAACTGCTACACCTCCTGCGCATATGGGAAATCTCTATCTTTTTGTCCACTCAAATCCATAACATTAGCCTGTCATTCCTTCCCAAACAAAGATTCTTCTCTGGTAAGCAAAGAAAGACTTGAAAAAAACCCATGGAATGCCATCCTACACATGTGGGTTTAAAAATGAGAAGCCCCCCTAAATCTGTTTCAAGATGGGCCCCTACCAGTTATAAATGGGGTTATATCACCCGTTTTTTGAAAACCCCTATAACTTACCCGTTTAATAATAGCAATTTAGAGGGGCCCCACCCCATAACTCCACTTATAACTGGTGACGGGGCCATCTTCTTGGATGAGGTCATCCATTTTCCATGTTGAGACTCTGAGACTCGGTTGAGCTCAGGGTCAGTCTATTACCAATCCAAAGAAATGCACAAAAAATCCGTCTTCGACAAAAAATAGGTAGGTAAATTACGGGCAAAATATCAACAGGGTGGCTCAGTATGTCTAATGATATAGCCCCATTTTCCATTACTGATCCCTTTTCTGCTTGTTTTGATGTGTTCAATACGTCTTCTGGAAAAAAAAACACATCACCCCCCAAATGTTTCCTGACTATATGGAACATCTTCCGGATTTCTACAAGGTGGGCGGGTCCCTACCACTTATAAATGGGGTTAAAATAACCCCTATATATATAGATGGCTTCATAAATGGGTAACTGGAGTTATATAACCCCTTACAAGTGGAGTTATAACACCCTACTTATAACTGCTACGTGGCCACTATTTTGCTAGCCCCTTCAACGTTCACACGCGCCTCGGGATAGACCTTCAATTCCTCCGATTCAGCATCCTGCGGGACGTTGGGAATCCCATCATTTTTTGTCAAAGTTAAAGCGACCTCACATGACTGAATTTTCCCCAAAAAAGTCGCTGAGGTTTCGGGAGAAACTGCTTATTGGAAAGGGAAATCTAGGTTGGTGAAATATTTGTGTTTGGCTAGCATCATGGCTTTATGGCTTTACCCCCAAAACACGCCTGCCCGTTGCATAAACGAATGGTACTTTCCTATGCTTTCCCTGTAGCCAGTAAAAACAGTCAAAAAACATCTCCCACAGAGAAAAAAGTTGATTTGCAACTGCTTGATCTTTGATGTTTCATAGTGAAAAAGCAAGCCATTTGTAGAAAGTGGATCTTACAATTCACCTTTGATAAACACCCCTGAAAACTAACATATCCCCTGAAGATTGATGGTTGGTTCAAATGAACATTCCCTTTTGTATGGTCCCTTTTCAGAAAATATACTAGTTTTCAGGCGGGTACACATAACAAATCTCCTTCTACCAGGCTTGTAGATTTGGCCCTGAATCAAGCCGCCAGACCCTGGTTTCAACAATATTTAGTTCCCATCCGGTACCATTTGTGGCGGATAGTTTCCAAAAATGTATAGGCTATTCTTTAGGACAAATCTGTAACTAGTTGGTGGTTTCAACCCATTTGAAAAATACTAGTCAAAATGGGAATCTTCCCCAAATAGGGGTGAGTATAAAAAATGTTTGAGTTGCCACCACCTCGGTAACCTTGTCTACCTGCAACCAACACGGAGGTGACCCGAAATTCCCAACCCTGCGAACCACCCCCCGCCGCAGGCCGAAGGGCTCCCAACTTTTTCGCATCCTTTGGCTCCCAAGGGTCTCCACCCCCCGCGGGCAGCAAGATGTGTTGGCAGTTGTCTTCCAAACTGTCATCCTTTTTTGTGGAGTGTTTGTTTGAAAATTCGCACGGTGGGGTTAGAAGTGCGCGTTTTTGTGTGTGCGTGTTTTTTTGGAAGTGTTGCAAACAAAATAGGTGAAATCACCTTCAAAATAATATGATGCCAATGGCTAAAGTACATTTAAAATATGGTGCCTTTTCCAGAAAATACATCCATTCATTTGGATTTTCTTCGCAAAAAAAACACTCAAATCAGACACCACTTATAGATACATAAAAATCTAGGGGATCAGTAAAAGGTGCTCGACCCAGCTTCTTGGTTCGTGGTCTTTCTGATCCAATTATCTTAGATCCTGGCAAATGCTGAAACATCTCATAGTTGTGATCTGTCCCCGTGCTCGAAAGGATCAACGATCATCTGAACCAAAAAATACATCCAAGTGATAGGATGAATTTCCAGTATATCTCAAAGTTTAGAGGACTTCCCTTAATTGGCAAAAACATGGTAAGAACATGGAGAAAACAAAAAAGCAACGATCGATTCCAAACGGCTTTTTTTAGGTTTGAAGCAAAAACGATAAACACCCGCGAAAACTAACGTCTCGACTCGACCCTACGAATGATGGTTTTGGAAGAGGAATTTCATTTCAACATTTTCAACTATGGGGATTTTTTGCTGTCCATTGTTAGTCTTTCGGGGGGTGTTAAACTTTTTTCCAATCATCCCAAGGCCCTGAAAGCTCTGATTCGATGCTTCAAATTATTCGAGAGATGGTATAAAATTGCGCCTTAAAATGAAAAAAATCCAGGTTTTATGTTTTTTTTCAGTACATGATGTTTTACTCATCAGGGAGTTCGTTCTTGAGATTTTTCGGTTGAAAAACTGCATTGAAAAAATGTTACTGTTGATCAGTTTTCCACTCCAAAAATTAGGGGAGATAACCCGACCCAAATAGAGGTATCCACGAATTGAAATCCACCAACGACATCTGGTTGCCTGAACGGAACCCCCGACGCGTGTCCAAAACGACAGCAAAGCCGATGATACATGGCTACTTTCGCTGAGACCGGAGACGTCGCGCGTCGGTTTTTGAGCGAACAAAGAGGGGGAGGTCGTGGCGTGATGTTTTTTTTTGGGTAGGAAACGCCAAAGGGAGGAGCGGAAGAAGGCGATTGGCGATTTCAGTGCAGGATTTTGCACAAAAGATCGGAGCCTTTGCAAGAGTTTCGAAATCCCTGAGCTGGACTTAAGTCTCAACCAAAAAACCATGGGATGTTTTCTAATATGCGCTTATGAAATAATCCTATCTCGGTATGTAGTATAAGGACAGCAAATACCGAGGATTTTGGTCACCTCTTATTTAAACAAGCATTTTAGAGAACTGATTCCAAGTATTCTTCATGAAATAATTTGGAGAAAATTGTAAATCCGTTGCTGGATAGGACATAACATGATTAATTTTCCATAGTGAGCAGTGGAATCCAAACCTTTTTCTGAACCTGTTAGCTGAACCATGAAATCTTGATTGCTTACTTTCAGGATCCTGAAAATGGCTTATAAACATGTAACCTGAAGAAAACAGCGATTCCTTTTGGAAACCATCATTTTCAGCTTTCAGCCCCCAATTTTTTGGTGGGATCACAATCTGGTGATTTTTCAAAAACAGGACTAGAGGGGACCAACTGCTTGGAGGATCATCCCAGGACTTGTAAGTAGTTAGGATCACCCCCTTTTGTAATTTCATGTTCATGTTCATGGCCGTTTGGAAGGGGTCCCACAACCCCAGTTAGGGGACTTACTAACTATGGTTATTAACCACTGAATCATCCACTTGGATGATCCTGCAAGCAACATCAAGCAACTGGTCATTAATTTTGAACACCTGTATGGCAAGTCCAATCATCAGGCTTTTACAGTGGTGTGCCGTCATTCCTCACCATGTTTCCTACAATTTGTTGGATAGATCTGCCGAAGGGGCCCTAGCAGTATGAGTTTGAGGGTTGCGGACAACAATGCCTTCACAAAAGAATCAGTTTTAGAAAAACACAAACAATTATCAATGACTAGGTGGTTGAACTACCCATTTGGGAATCAAAAAAATGAGTCATCTTGATGGGACTCTTGATCCGAGGACTAAAGATTATAGACCAACAAAAACAGTGAAGACAGCACCTGGAAAACATTCCGAATGTTTCCAGATTCTTTCGCTTCAACACCGTGTTAAAAATCCAGCCATTTCTTTCCCGTCCCAAGTACACGGACAAAAATTCATGGTCCATTTTGTGGCATAAAAAATTGATGTGTTGTTTACAGGAATGTTTTCTTCTGGTAGACTTGAAGAATCAAGAAGCAAAAGACCATGTCCAACATCTGCTCCAATCATAGTCCAAATCCCATGGCTTGCAATTACGTGGATGCCATCCCTGGTCATAAATTTCATGGCTCTCACTGGCTGGTGCGAACCACCCCCAATCAATTGCAACGCTTTGATCGTCATTTAGTAGGGAAAATCCGGCCATCTTAAAAGCTCGTTTGCTCATCACTGAGCACCAGCTCGCTAAGGATTTCCCCACCCAAAAAATGGAGAAACAACATTCTTACCACTGAGTCATGTTTACTTTCTCCTCGTGACGCGAAAAGTTGTTGTAGCTCTTACCATCTACAATTTTTGTAACATATGGGTGTTTCCTTAAATGGTGGTAACCCCAAAACACCCCAAAATGATCATTTTTAGTAGGAAAACCAATGGTTGTTGGGCACCACAATTTGAGAAAAAAAACATATATAGAAAGCCACAAAGTCTCATGAATCAAACACAAAAACCTCTGAAAATCTCTCCTGCTTTGGTTTCAGATGATTTTTTTTCCAGCCGAAACCGAGAAAACAACATCCCAACATTCATCAACTTCACGTTTCCAGTATATGTTGGGTCTTGTCTAAACACTGTAACAGTGGAGCGTGTGTGTATGTTCATAGGGTTCCCTTCATAGAAATTCATCGATTATCTACCCACTGTTACAGGGTTTTGGCAGGCCCAAAATTGTGGGGAAGTGGCATCCTGACAAAGCTGCGAATTATGTCGTCGCGAAACATCGCGAGGCTGTTCGATATGAAAACTCTGCACATGTTTAGCACCAAGATTTTTCGCTACCGTTTTGCGACGGAACTTTCTTGCAGAACACGTCGGGTTTCGCGCAGCGATGGAGTTTTACAGATTTGTTTCACTTTTTTGTTTCGAAAAATCCATGGCGGGTAGTTGGTGGCAAACAGTGAAACAATGGTGAACTTTCTGTATTCACTGCCTGAAAACCAAGTGTTTGCCCACAGATGTATCAACAAGCCCCACCGAAACCTTGTGGTCAAACGAATTTCTTCCCAGCCAGGTTTGTCAAGCTGTTTCAAATTACTCGATGTTTGTCGCGGAGCTGACGGTGACACCGCCCAATGGAATGAAGTCAGGGAGCTGCCAGTTGGTAAAGACTTGGAGATTGCGTTTCCATCGCAGCGGACATCCATCTCATCACCCCGAATCCAAAAAATCAAACGGTTTTTTTTTAAACAAAATCCCTGCAATCACCATTAGAACCACCACAAAAAAAAAAACTCCAAAAATGAGGATCTTGCAACTGTTATAGTTATAGACTATGGACCCAACAAAAACATCCACAAAGAATCTGGCTGAAACTTTCTCAAAACACGGCCCCTTGTTTATGTTTTGGAAGCAAAGCAGATCTTTTCACCCAACCCCCCCCCCAAAAAAAAAAAAACGTCAAAAAAATGTGTGGTCGACCTGACCCGTTGTCATCTCAAAGGCGATGTTTTTTTTGTGGATTTTTTTCGAAATGCAGACGGGGGACCCTGTCAGACCAACAAAAAGGCTTGCTAAATCAAGTGGTTGGGTGGTAACCACCCCCAACCAATATAGCAACCCTTTGCTCGTTATTTTTTGGGGGGGAAATGTTGGGCAGTCTTAAAATAAGCTTATTTGCTCATCACCAGTCAACAGATTATCATAAATTTTCCACTTATTTCCACTTCATTACCTGAATGAGTGGCGAAAAAACGGGCCGGAAACAGTCTTTTCTCGAAAAATGATGGACAAAGTGCGGGAAAACAATGGCTGAGCAGGGGCTATAATAACAATTCCAAATTAAAAAGGGGGTGGGATGATGTCATCTATACAAAAGACAACGAGTTCTTTGCTTTTTGTTCATTGCCAACTTGGTATTCATCTTTCAATCAACAACCTGTCCCCTACCTTTCCTCCCATAAATCATGGAAGTCGAAAACGGGTCCCTCCACTATTAGTTTCCTTTTGTTTTGGGTAGTTTTCCACTGAACCATGATTATGGGAGAAAGAGTACTTGGTATTTTAAGGAGTTGTGAGAATATTCCAACCAAGAAAAAGTGACATCCAACCGGAGACCTTTCAACTCGTCTGACTTTGAAAGCTCGCTTCAGCTTGCATGGCTTGCAGAGCGAATTCCCCGGAAACTTGGGGAAGAACCAGGTGGTACTCATGGCAAAACACCCATTTTTACCCATGCGGAGGAGTTTAGGAGTCGCTATGGGAGATTGTTTCGTTTTTCTTTTGACAGCACTTGAACAAGGGAAGTTAGGTTCGGTTCGGAATGGTTCAACTTAGAAGATCTGACAAGCAAGGTGCCATCTTCCACCGAAACATGGCTACCTCTAAAATCCCCCCTATCTTTCACTACTACTGAAGACATCTGGCAATAAAAACTTGTGAATTTTTCTGCCAGACTTATCCCTTGGGATTGCAACCGAATCTTGATCAATGCATGGTGCTATTCATTGACATGCAAAGGCGACCCAGGATGTGAATGAACTTGCCACTACAAGAAGGTGAAAAATCAGGTTTTTTAGGGCTCGAGAATCCCAAGGCTTCAAGTTTTGCCACTGTTCCTGTGAAGGGCGGCTGCAACTCGCATCACAATTCGATATTCATCATATCTGGTGTTTCCGGGATTTTGAGAAAAACCCTCCTGTCTGTAAACTAACAAATGGCCAATGGAAAACTGCCCATCTTTCAAGATAAATACCATCAACATTTAGGTGGATGTTCCAGCTTAGCTATGTGGGTGACTTAGCTACGTGGGTGAAAAGCATTGGGCCCTGATCTTCATGCCAGGATGATGCTATTTGGAGGGTGAAGCTCCAACCGAAAAAAAAAAACTGAAGCTCCAACAGTTTGACAATTCTGGAGTTTCACATAATGGGAAAAACATCCCTAAAAATCTTAAAGATCCTGGTAAACTATGACAGGGGGTGGGATTCTCATCCCATGTTTTGATTTTTTATTCGTGAGGGTTTTTAGTGTCTGTTTTTTGAGATGCAAACATGTCATGTGACCACCATGGGTTCTCCAAAGTCTCCAGGATCTGTAACCATCGCTATAAGATACACGTCAAGTCCGCTGCAACCTCCCCCTCCGAGTCGGTCAGGTTCGGTCGACTCAGCGGAAAATGACCCAATTTGTTGGGCGAAAGTTGGGGGCGAAAACGGCGCTGGCGAACCATCGGCGAAAGTTGTTGTTGAGATGGAAACAAAAACGGGTTTGGCAAATCTTACACTGAATGGAAAATAATTATGGCTAGTCAACCTACCCCCCCCCCCTAACGTACCCACCCAGAAATAAGGCCTTAAAAAAAGGGCCTATTAACTAGTGGCTTCCGTTAATAAAGCCGAAAATTAAACCCTTATTTTTGGTGGGGGTACCTTAAGGAGTGAGTAGGTTGACCAGCCATGAAATTGAGGGCTGGAACCCAATAGTATTATTGCTGTAGAGCTTGTCAAGCAATGGCATCAATCGGGAATGATGAATGGAAAGACCCTTCTACTGTTTTGTGTTGGGGAGTTGAATGCCTGATTTTTTCATGCTTGGGTCTTTTTTGTGTAAATTATCTTTGTGCAAAATATCTAGTCTTTTGTGCGCATATATATATATATATGTATACACACACCTTTTCAAAACATACCAGCTGTTATGTTTTCAATAAAACCCGTCCTACCAAGAAAAGCCAGGATTGGTTGTCTCAAGATTTCATTTTGGAAGCTTCCATGCTACACAAAACAACTGACAACCTAAGTAATACCACTCTCCAACACAACCCAGCCGCAACAAAATGGCCCCCTACCAGGGAAGAATTATAGAGCTTATCTTTCCAAAATTTCTTCGGTCTTTCAACAAGGTGTTTCTGAAGCTACCAAAAAATGGTACTACCCATTTTCTGAAAGAAGTTTTACCCCCCTCCCAGAGCAAAAACTCGGGGTTTTCAGCGCTACATATGGGAGGTGGAAGCTCCAAATTTTCAGGAATCACAGTTTGATGCTTCAGAACTCTGGTGGGAAAACCCACCTTTTGTGATGTAGAACAAAAAATCACCAAAGGACCAATAGGCGGATAATTCAATACCAAACCTGACCTGGTGACATTCAGATGTCTGAGCCATCAATTTTACCCTCCATGAAACTAGAAATGGTTATCCCGAAAGGAAATTTCATCTTCCAACCATCCCGTTTGCGCGAACTGTTAGTTTTCAGGGAGGGTACCAACTATGAAAACACAATTAGATTCAACATCATTCACTAGTTGGTGGTTTTAACCCATTTGAAAAATGTGCTCGTCAAACTGGATCATTTCCCCAGGGATCGGGGTGAAAATAAAAAATCTTTGAAAGCACCACCAAGTAATTCAATATATAACCCCTAGAAATGGCCTTATAAATGGGTACCTCCGGCTATATATAACCCTACTCATAGGGGTTATAACCCCATATATAATTGGTAGGGACCCGTCTTGTGACAACTCTGCTGTCTTGAAGTGAGGTTTCAACTACTGTAGTTCCCTTTTCGAAATGCCAACCTCCACCTCATCCCAAGCTCTACAAAAGCTTTCCTTGACAAACCTGTTGATGGAAGAAATCCCCGCTAACCAGCTGGAATGTAAAAAACACCTTGTAAGTAATTGGACAAACTACCTATCAATTGGTGTAGGATTTCTTCCATCAACAGTATCACTGGCTTATGTTTTCATCGCGCCAGGCTGAAACCATAGCACTGCACGTTTTTTTATTTGGATCTTGTATCCCTCAAAACCTAGATTTGATTTTAAAAAACTATTCCCCAAACGCATGGTTTTCTAGGTAGAATCCGGAAAAACATCACCCAAAAATAAACACGGAATTATGAATACGAACCTCAAATTTTTGCATTGCTTGATCCCTCCAAAATTGGTGCAATTTTTCATGTTTTTCTGGATTTTCTCAGAATGACTTCGTTTTGGCCAACATTCATTCGCATCTTACCAGATGTCGAAGTGTCGGTCGGTATCCAAGGCTCATCGCCAACTTCGTTTGCCCCAAACAAATCGCCGCTAAGACAAGAAAAGTACAGGGCCGTAGGTAGATGGGGACTCACTGGTGGGTCAAGGCGCAAGGTGAAGTAAAGGAAGTAAAAATGTTGGGTTGACCTTTCCCTAGACATCCAAATAGACATCCAAATAGACATCCAAATAGGCATCCAAATAGACATCCAGTCAAACCTCCTGAGGTGCACGATGTTTTTTTTGCATGTTGTTGGGGTCCTGTCATACCTTTTTCAGGAGATAAACCCTGGATGTCTAGGGTTTGTATCAATGATAAATTTTGGGATGCTCCAAAAAAAAACACAAATGGAAAACAAAAGTCACCTCGAAAAGGGGCCACACCCAAAAATCAACACATTTTCACCTTTTTCCTGTTCATCTATGATGGTACCAACTATGGGGGAGTTTTGGTGTCCATGACGGAGGTAGTTTTACAAGTTCTTCACTCCCCCTGCCATTTTTCGCCTAAAAGAAAACAACAGTTTAGATGAAGACTATCACTGCTCGCCTGACGAGAAAATATGGAAGAACCCCCCAAGAAAACAGTGATTTGCTTGACATGAGGTTCAAGTTTCCATGAAATGGTAGGAGAAGTTTACACTGTCCTGCGGGTGATTCAATAAAGTGACCAATTTATCCCCAATTGGAGGCCACTTAACCCCTGAAAAGGTCACTTAACCATGCCAAAAAGGTCACAAAGAATTGCCAGGTATATATATATATGTATATACATATATATATATATCCTACCTATCAATTGCGGATCATTTCAGTGGAATTTGCCACTGCATTTTCAACTTTGACTTCGACTGTGTTTGACAAGTGGGATTGAAAAAACTACTTACAAATGGCCTTATAAAGGGATAACTGAGATAACTACCCTCCAGGGAACTTACATATCCCACCAAGGGAAAAGGAAAAACATCTTCAAAAGTGCCTTTGGCAATTAGGGAATATATTAGTTCAATGGAGGGTAACCGCTGTAAGTGGAGTGATTTTTCACCCTACTTATCGCTGGTAACGGTCCACATTGTGAAGAGATTTCAATCATCCTAAGTACGAATCCATCGGGGATCAAGCCATCCTCCCGCGCGTTTGGTTGAATCAATGTCCACCGGTGTCTCCCCGTAAAGCGCAGGTTCTTTTCCGGGTGTTGTGTATTGTCAACGCGGGGGTTTAAAACACGACATCATGGAGAATGCAATGAAGGAATCTGGTCCTATGGTGTCATTTATATTGAAGATATTTCAAGAAGGTCTATCAAATTCGACAGAGGTTCCCAATCATTATGTGTATATACGTAAAAATGTGTATATATATGATATGATATGATATGTATATGATGTATATATACATGATCCTGTGTCCGGTGTCAGCATTGGACACTGGATTGTACATACCCCGAAGTCCAATCTCGCCAGTCTTTGGACGTTGGTCTTACGGATCACCATTTTTTCAAAGTGGTTTGCAACCGTGAAAATCATAGCGGTCATTTTGAACATGGATAGCTTCCGGGTATAAGAAATGCATGTGTATATAGTTGGTCCTGCCTAAACGCTGCAGCAGTGGATAATGAAGTTGGAATAGGGTTCCCTTCATAAAAATGAACAAATGATTTACGCACGACTATTTCAGGTTTTTCGCATTTCCCTAAGAGATGTATGTGTATACGGATGAGGAGGGTAAAGTACCTCAATTTACCCAGCTGAATTCTAAGGAGTTTTTGAATTTTCTACTTTTCAGGACCATTCACAGTGAGGTGAGGCGAGGTCCCTTTAGTTCTACCAGCAGCATTGATGGGGTGGTTGGTAGACGACTACCTTGGAAAATGATGATGATGATGATATCTAATCAATAATGTTGGAGGAAATCCTGCATCAGTTCATAGGTACTTTGTCCTACCATTTGCAGATGTTTTTTTACGTCCCAGATACATCCCCACCAGATTTCTTCCATCAAAAAATATCAAAAAAAACATTCAACGCTATCAAGCTCAACATCTAACAAGGGTGATAACGCTCCAAGAGTCTCCATGTTTTTGCCGCGTCCGGATGGATGGATTCCTCCCCGCGTTTAACACCACTTCCCGCGGCTCGACCTCGACCGTTTTTGTTGTTTTTGGCACGAAAAAACAAGTCGCTGGAGAGTGAACCACTCTCCGACTGTACGAATGGCCAATCATCAGATGATCACAAGCAACAAATGCTGCCCATCTTTCATTACGTAAGGTGGTGAAACAGCACCAACATTTTTTTTTAATATGCGAAAGTCGTCAAATTGTTATCATGAAACCCCAAGGATCGGGGTGGAAATTCCAAAAATATTTGAGTTGCCACCACCCAGTTCAGAATAGTGGGTTTGTTCAGAGTCCAAAAAAGAAACGATGCAGCCACAAATTCTGAAAAAGCAAAAAAACTTCCAACTTCGGCAACTTAGGGTACGTGTTGGGTTGTAACCTTTCAGGGTGGATGTTTTTTGCTGCCATAACAAGGGCAGCTAGGAGATGATTCAAGTTTTCTTGAACATCCAAAAAAGTGCCAAAAAAATACGGACTTTCTAACCCCCCGAAGTTTAACATAGCCCCTGAAAAATGGTGGTTGGAAGACTACTTTCCATTACTTTCCCAGTGCGAAGGTGACTTTTCAGGGGCTATGTTAAACTTCGGGAGGGTAAAAAAGAGTATTTAGTTATCACATGTTTTTGACATTAATAACTCACCTAATAGGAGATTCATCGAATACAATTTTTTGGTCATTGAACCAGTCCACAAAAAATTCAAACTTCCAGTTTCATGAAATCCGTACTTTGGATTCTTGGATTTGTACATCTGATGGCATTACTACAACCAGCAAAGTTGGCCAAGCAGCCACCCAAAACCACCGATGAGAACTTTGGTGATTTTGGGTTGCAGGGTTTGAGGGAAAGTCTCCTCACATGCAGGACGGAAAGGATGGATATTAACTGTGCAATCCATCGATTGATTTACGTCCGAATTTCGTTGGTCAAACCCGCGGAGTCTCGTGGTTGGTTGCATCATCATAGGGGAACTAAGTGTGTCAAGAGTATTCCAAGCAACTGGTTTGAAAAAGCCACTATACATGGCCTCAAAAAAATGGGTAACTGGGGTCATAATCCCTTTTTTCGTGAAGTTATATCCCCATTTTTTTCTGGTTGGAAAGCAGCGATCTTTTCGAGTTGGTGGTTGAAGTTTCGCCATCTGACAAAATTCATGAACGTCGAAGTTTTTTGACATCCTCCCCCAAATCTGTGAACATGTTTTAATACCTTTTGAAACCACCTTAGTCAAGGCTGGAAATACGAGTTTTAGAGAATTACTTCACGTTTCATTAGTGTCTGTTTGTTGCAATGCCACGAACGGACAACAAAAAGTGGAAGAGAGTGTAGTCTTCCTAGTTACTTGGAGGATCATTCTAGCTAGCAAGTGGTTAGCGACCATGGCTAGTATATAAGTCCCCCAACCGGGGTTGCGGGACCCCTTCCAAATGGCTATGAAAATGGCTTATAAATGGGGGTGATCCTAACTACTTGCAAGTCCTGGGATGATCCTCCAAGAATGAGGATGATTTTTGACCTCACTAAACCCTACCAATCACGCCAAGTGTGAAGGTGATGATGGTCACCATCGGAGATGAAAGATAATTTCATTTTTCACCTGTAAACCTGCAAACAACTTGGTTGCTTGTGAATTCGATGATTTTCACCAAATCTTTACTTGGAAAATGGTAGAACCATCACCATTTACCTCCATTCAACACCAACACATGGCATCAACTCTGAAGAAGAGGAAGTGAGAAACCCACTGCTACTAAAGACGATGATTTGGAAAATGGTATCTCCATTGAAAAAAAATGGCAATTGAAGAGCTATTTTTGGGTATCTGGCTGTCAAGTTTCGGTGATTTTTTTGCGACATCACCAACATTCACTCTGACCAAAGAAAAGTTGGACTTTGTCAAGACTTAGAAATCGCAAAACCTCACCTTTTACCCTTTCTTCCATAATCATGGTTCAGTGGAAAATCACCCTAAATCAAAGGGAACATCCATGTTGGAGGGACCCACTTTCCACTACTTCCAATTGTGGGAGGAAGAGTACCAATGGATTGAAACAATTTACCTCTATTAGTCGGGGGTTGCTGCCTCAAACGCTTGCACAGATGAAGCTTTTTATGTCTACGGACAGACGTTTCAAACCCATGTCGAAATGATTCAGTTTTCTGCACCATGGAAACCCATTTCAACAATCTTGACTAGTCAGATACCCCAACAAAAATCCGTCATAATTCGAAGTCGTTTCAATACATTTTCCAGCAGCCTTTTTTCGATTTTTGTAGAATCTATATACGTCTACGTGTAAACATAGGTATAAAACACCCAACTGCAAGTCCGACCTCTATTCGTTTGGGGAAGGGGTGGGGGGTGGAAATCAAAAAACCTCTTGGTTTTGGGCACCTATTTTTTGTGTTTTTTAGGGATTTCGAAAAAGCGGGGTTGCTATATGTCCCCCCTAAACATCACAAAAACAGGTGAGTGGATGATCATCATTTTAAGCCTCTTTTAGGGTGATATTTAAACCCCCCCAAAATGGGACATATGGCAAACCCTGAAAAATCTGGGTCGAAAAAAAAAATGATTTCAAGACTCTTATGCGACATGTTGAAAAAGATTTGTTTTCCAGTAGTCGCAACCACCTTTGCTCCGCGGTGCCCAGCGACACACGCGCAGCTGGCCCAGTCTAGGTTCAGCACACCGATTGATATCATGAATACACAAACGAAATTAACATGAGTACCCAAAATTACCATAATTGAAGCCGTTTCGCTACAGATTCCAAGGCCCATGATTTTCGGTATGATAAATTTTCAGGGTGTATCTCAACAAATTAACCCCTTGAAACTGACAAGTTCCATGGTTGTAGATTGGTATTTCTTACATTGTATTTTTCCATGCACTCTGTTGGTTTGCTTGGGGTCATGTGGTCTCAACCCATTTTGACAAAAAAATTGGATGCAGTAGTCAACTTGGATCATTTCCCCAATCTTTAAACTCCATCAAAAATTGAATGGGACCTTATGAACGGACCCCTAAGTAAATTGCGATCGAGCTATCAAATACTCGGGCTGAGGGGTTCGTTCAGTAGGTCCTGTTGGAGATTTCTTGGATTAAGCAAAAACTTTGCAACCACTACCGAGTACAAGTACAGGGGTCATTATAGCACACCAACCCAAACTTCATGCACTTTTCCGGAAATCCATCAAAATTACCAGCAACATTTACTTGTTTTGATCCCTCCAAAACGGCTACTCCTCCCCCAAAAATTACAAGCTGCGAACTGTTCAACTTCAGAGGCGGCGTTTCGGCGTTTCCCTAGACGCAAATTCACTAAACCCCAGGCATAACCCTTGGGATAAATCCATTTATCCGACATGTGGGGAGTCCCGGTGATTTTAGGGGCCAGGGGTCATTTTTTTGTTACCAAGCTGCACTATCAAGGGAAAAAACAACTGAAAATGAATGTACATTTGCTGCTTGTTTGATGATCCTTGATATTTTGACATCGATACACCACATAGGGAAAATCCCGCCAGCCAGATCAGGGGTGTATCAGGGAAAATCCACCAAAAAACAAGTGCAACTTAATGATCCCTGACTGAATGGATGATTTGACTGCCCATACTACAGTGATGCATCCAAAGGGAGTCTAGTTACTTGGCTATGGCCGTTTCAGGTTCACATTGAGGGTTAAGATCAATAAGGATTTCCTACAAACACTTTCAAGATCATCCTGATGGTCATTGTTGGGCAACAACACCCAACCTACAACCCCCAAATTCCCAGAAATCATTGAAATAACTGGAATGATCCCTATATTTCAAAAATTTCGCCATAGACTTCACAGCTATGTGAGTTTCACGGAGAATAATGATCCCCGAAGTTTGACTTTCCAGCTTCGCATCTCCTCGACGATTCTCAATTTGTTCTTTGCGGCAGCAGGCCGCGCTCACGGCAGATGGATGAAGGTGGCAAATGACAAATGATAACCAATAGAAGAAAAGCTGAAGCCAAAGATCACGAAAAAATTGCTGGTTGCTTCTTAGTAGGAACAGTTTTTTTGGTGGAAATCTTATAATTTTCTTGCATTTTTTTTGTGCGTCAAAAAAAGGTTAGTGTTCTTTAGAGTTCTATCTGCACATGTTGCAAATCTACATCGTTTTCTTGCACAGCATTCTATCGAATGAAACAAAACGCTATAGCAGCTTGAGTTTCAAAATATCTTGTTTCTGGGATGCATCACTCCTATAAGATACACCCCCAAAGTATAACCAATAGAACCTGATGGTGATCGAAAGGGATGTCCTTTTCCAGGCACGTCAATCAGTTTGGGCCCGAAATTCAATCATCAACAGTTGAAGATGTCCGAACAAAAACCTCGCGATCTTCCCCCAGCAAAAAAATAGGAAAAAAAAGCTGTAAGTCTGTAAGTTGCTTATTTGAGGTAAAGTAGAAAAAAAAACGTGTGTCACATTCCATGATATTCCTATCATCAGGGAAAAATGGATATGCCATTCTCAATGTATGGGATATTCCATAAATTTCTAGTTGGAATACTAGGGATTCCGATCAATCTGCGATTTGGTCTCAAATCTCTTTAAAAAAACAAGGGTCGCAAACAAAAGCGCCTACTAGTCCTCTGGTTAGATCCTTTTTTGTTGCTAATTTTCACCAAAAAGAGAAGCTGCTGTTGGTTTTTGCAGGAACCCTCTCTTGTCTTTTTAGGATACCCGATACCGAAGTTGAACACACAGTTCGCCTCTGAAAAGTTACCGGAGGTACCGGGCCCCAATAGGAAAGGAAAGGAGCCGTCTTCCAGTCCCACCATTTTGTAGAGGCGAAAATGTTGAACTTCAAGGGTGTATATTCAAATATCAAATGGGTATCCTCCCCCGAAAACTAACAGCTCGCACCTCAAAAATGATCTAGCTGGTGGTTTCAACCCATCTGAAAAATATGCTCGTCAAATTGGATCATTTCCCCACCGTAGGGGTGAAAAATAAAAAATCTTTGAATCCGCCACCTAGATGATGGTTGGATTCGAGGATCCGGTTTCCTTTTAAAGAGGTCCCTTTGAAAAAGGGGACATTCCTTCGTTTTTTAGAAGGTGTAGAAATTCCTTGTCCAATGACAATAGCCCAAGTCGTCTTCCCTCCCCAAGAAATAGCCGGCCTTACTAAGGGATTACTAAGGGATGATGGTGGTTAATACTTGTTAGTACTGTAATCAAATCCTTTCATAAGGCCTGCTATCTCCTTACATAAACCTGGCATCCGGGGGGATTTACCCTTAGGAATTTCCACGAGATTTTTTTTTGGGCGATGGGACACCGAAGTCAGTCATGGAATGAACTTCCGAAAATGGATTTTGAAAGTTTCAATCAGCCAAACCTAAAACAAGTTGCTGTTCATTTCCATCAACTTTATCCCTAAAAAAACAGCCACAGAGGCCTAAAAAATGGTACATTGGGTTTTCCGGGAACGCACAAAAAAAGAACCTGCAATGTCAGTCAGTTTTGCTGCGACAGGATCTTACTTATTTTCTTCAAAAGTTTGAGAAAACCTTTGGCATAGCAAACTTCTTACAGAAATCCTAAACCTGAATTTGTTTTGGCAAGTTCTTAGTAGGAAAGTTCCGTACTGTTGTTTTTTTTGGAAATCCCGAGTTTTCTGAAAAAAATGGCGACTCCGAATCACTTCAAAAACAGCATCTGCCCCCCACTTCTCTCGACAACAACCGTGGCATCAGATGTATTGCAGGTAAAAAACAGCTGGTTCCAGAGAGGCTCCAGCTCAGCCCCCGTCCCCCGGAAGTTCTACAACTCAACCAAAAAAAACAGCTATGAGGCTACGAAAAAAAAATGGCCTTACTTTCCATGGGAAATCCTAGTTGTTTCATAGGGATTCTTACAATGGTATATGAAATAATCCTCACGTAACTGGGTAGGAATTCATCCCTTATATAAAACCCCTAAACTTCAACCAGGTTTTCTTTTCATTGCTCACCATGGAAATTTATGCTGGTTTCTGTGTTTTTTCTCTCACTGCCTAAGTTCACCCTAACCGGGTCAACGGAAAGCCCAAAAGGAAAAGGAGAAACATCCGGTCCAAAGCAACAATTTTTTTGGGCTTCAACATGTGAGTTGAAATATGGGGTGTATGGATTCTTTGGATTCTTCTCCCCAGTTCGAAAAAATATGGACCCAAAGATGTCTTTTGAAACCCAACTTCTCACATATCGTTTATGCACTATTATAAGGGGAATCCCTCAAAATCACCATACATTTGCATGGTTTGATCCCCCAAAATGGGCAATGACCACTGTCTGTTTCAATTTCGCCTGAAATTTCACAGCTTACAACTTTAGACCCTTTCCCTTTCACCTGAGCTTCCAGATTGTTCTCCTCTTGATGCGCCAATCAAAAACCTTTCTATGTTTTTTTCTTTTTTGGGGGGGGATGTGTGGGTAACAAACAATGTGTATATAAACCCCTATGAATTTAATGACCATCCCCTACCATAAAAGATCAATGGGATTTTGGACCCTAGCACATTTCAGAAACCCTCCACATACCGTTATGAAATTCCATTATATTGGTTGGTGAATATAGGTTCACGATTTGATTGCCTCCAATACACTGGAAATTTAAGATTAACTCCTTTGAAAGAAAAGGGCAATTGCTAAGTTTCCCATTTGCTAATGCAAAAATTGCATCTCCTATTAAAGAAGAATGTATCTCCTATGAAAAAAGTCGTGACTCTCCCATTTGCTATGTTAGAAAACACCAATGAGTCTAAGGAAAAAAATATGTTGCCTCTAACACCCTGGAAATCTAATTAAGATTCCTAAAGATGATAATTTGGAATACCGGTGTGACTCTATTGAAAATAAAGGGCAATACTGTTGATGGCTGAAATCCTGCACCAGTTGAGGGAATGGTAGTCATTTATAGGGTTTTACACATCCAAACGGTGGTTGGGAAGGGGATTTCTGAACCATCAACAGTAGTTTGTAGTAACATGTTTTTTGTGGACCCGATCACTTGGGGGGAGCGATGGACGGATGCATGTCGATCACCTCTCTGCCAATAAGTACCACTCAGTTTTGACCTCAGCGACTTGGCAGCAACGACTGGAGAGGTGGAAAAATCCCACGGGTGGTGGGAAAAATGCAACAAATCCCGGTGTTTTTTTTTTAATCTATTGAAAAGGTGGTAGAAAATGGGGTGAATCGTGACTTGATGACACTCAGAATTGGAACTTCTTCATGATGATTGTAGACGATTGCATCTGTCAAAGTGGGATACGCCCCCAAAAAAAGGAGACCATTCAGAGCAGAGCGAAGGGTGGTTCATCACCCCTCCTTATCTACCTATTTGTGTCCTTCAAGGATTTTTCAATACCCCTCCGTCCAACCAGCCAGAGTAAGGGACTTACATCTGAAAAATAAGCGGTTGAAGACGAAAAGGTGCGATTTTTTGTGCGATTTTTTGCGGGCGCAAATTTAGGAATCACACCAGGTATGAATTAGTTAAACTGAAAAATTCTTTTCAGCTGGGTTTATATCATATCTCCCCTAAGCGTTGTTGATGCCAACCATGGGATTGAATGAGTCCAGAAGCTATTTTGGACTTGATGATGATGATGATGATGATGATGATGATGATGATGATGATGATGATGATGATGATGATGACGATGACGATGACGATGACGATGACGATGACGAGGACGAGGACGAGGACGAGGACGACGACGACGGCAACAACAAAGACGACGATGATTTCCCTAGAAAACCACCATCTACCCGGACGTCTTCGATGAATGACGTTTGGCAAAAAAAAACGCCAGGCTTCACTTCACCTCTTGAGTCATCGGGTTCCAGGCATTAAATTTCGCAAAACTTCGAGATTCATGGACCAAACCCAGCCATTGTTGGGGGGTGGTGAATGACCTTTGATTGTGAGGGACCACCATGTTGTTCCCCCTTGAAAAATCCATGGATTCTCGAAACGAGAATCGTTTGCTTTAAAACCCGGCCCGGGAGGTGAGGTCGCACTGCTTCACATGGATTTGCTTGGCCAACAAAGCTTGGGAAAAAGTTCCAAAGATATTTCTACCAAATTGGTGAAAGATGGTGATTTACCATTGGTAGAATCCGTAAAAAAAAATCACCTTAAACAAAAAAAGGTCAGGCCGACGTTTTAAGCCACAAAACTCTACCAGAAAGTTTCCGGGGGAGGGTTGTGTGGGTTTTCCCATTTCAACGGTTTCAACGCACCTGATTGATTGATATTTTCTGTGTGCAAAAAAAACATCCAACCCGAAGACCCCAACGAAACGCTCTCTTCTCAATGCTACAAAGGTGCGTCGCATTGTCGTGACAGCTGTGTCCAACTCTTTTTGCGCCAAAGAAATCATTGGGGAGGTACCACCTCCCAGTAGGTAACAGCGGAATCATATTGTGCCAGAGTCAAAAAGGGGCTTTTTTAGAAACCTGTTCATCCAATTCTTAATAGGGAATCCTTATAGTGCTTTTATAGATCCCTACGAAAGTGAGGTTGTTTTTCACCATCCCTTACAAGGGAACCTTTTGGACAGTTGATCAACAGGGGAGGCTGGGGATTTGTCCCCATGAAAATTTCTAGTTGGTGGTTTTGAATTCACCACCCATCAGAAAAGTATGCGATGCGAACGTCAAATTGGTCTCACTTCCCCCACAAATTAGGGTGAAAATAACACATATTTGAGTTGCCACCAGCTCGAAAAAATACCAGGCTGTAGTGAATCAGCCGCATCAACCCTCATGATCTTGTAGTTCATAGTAAAGTTTGCCGCAAACCCAGAGTTTTTCCTTACGACGAAAAACCAGTTGGGCCCCCGTTGTAAATGGACCTAAATAATGCCGAAAGAAAACGGCACAAATAGACAATGGGTTTCACTGGGGGAACAAAAACCCTACATATACCCTGGAAGTCCAAGACCAAACAAAGAATGGTCTTTGGGATGATCCATGTGAAGGATTCCCTACTACCAATGGGCAAAGTTAGGTCTTTGGACTTCCTGGGTATAGGGGTTATAACTCCACTAATACCTGCTAGGGGCCCACGTTGTGTGAATGAAAATGGATGGACAAGACCAAAATAACAGCAATACATCGGCCCTTAAAGGATGTTTCATGCTATAGTATAGTGAGATCACGTGATGATGATGATGATGATGATGGTGGTGGTGATGATGATGATGATGATGGTGGTGATGATGATGATGGTGGTGGTGGTGATGATGATGGTGATGATGATGATGATGATGATGATGATGATGATGATGATGATGATGA
>DF240569.1:20619-56236 GCA_000507305.1 Breviolum minutum Mf 1.05b.01
TGGTGGTGGTGGTGGTGGTGGTGGTGGTGGTGATGACGATGATGATGATGATGATGATGATGATGATGATGATGATGATGATGATGATGATGATGATGATGATGATGATGATGTCCCCCTGTCCCACTATGCAAGCATGGAACATGAAGATGCATTTTTGCCCGAGCGCTATGAATAAATTGATAAGGATTTGATGATTGCATTGTGGCACCCGGATACACCTAAGTTACTGTATACTTCGCTCTTGTGGAGAATCCCAATGAAACCATGACAATCGCGATATCAATGACACCGGCCACATATCAGAACGATCACATACAAGTAACAAGAATCATCATCAAGAAAAAACACCAAAAACCTATGGTGATATATGTAGACAGGTATAAAATTACATCCTGTTATTTCTAGGCTTCATAGCCTCCAGCTGACAATCCAAGTGAATTAAATGATACCTTTTCCTACCCCCTTCCACCTGTGCGGGGAACGCCCGGCGGAAGGGCCAATCCTGGGCAAGAAGGTGAAAACCACTTGAGGGAAAAAGTGGTAATTTATTCCACTATTTACAGGGGCTTGAGATAGAATGATATAACTATGCCAGACTATGCCAATGCAAATATATATAGTATATAGATATATCATTGTAATGTACATGTATATGCTGTAAAACGTATGTATATACATATATATTTTTGTTGTATGATAGAACTCTATGTATATACACACCAGGTGTTGATCACAGGATTAAGCCCACAATCAACGGTGGAACGACGTACAGCAAGAAGAGTCGCACGTTGAAGGAAATGATTTTCGCCTCCCTCTGTCTCGAGGGAGTTTTTTGAGCAATTGTTTACCACTTCGCCTCTTTGTAAGATTGTCGAAAAATAAACACCCCCAATTTATGGAAATTTCATTCCCCTAAATTCAGGAAATTTCATCTCACCCCAACCCATTGGGAATTTTTCCTTTTTACATCAGCTGTTTTCACGGATGAATTTGATTCAGGGAGTGACGAATATATCACCCCCATGGAGTCATGGAGGTGGAGGGGTGGATCCCTGAAACTAACACCTGCCAGGTTAGTTAGTTAAGCGCCATCCCCCCAAGAAGGAAAAACCGAAAACCATCCATTTTTTTCAGGTGCGAAACGGTTTTTTTTTTGAGTTTTAGGGAAGATATACCCTCTGGATATATAAACTAACATGGCAATGGAAAAATGGACCATTTCAAGATGTAGTTCCTATTAAAAATGGTGATATTTCATTGCCATGTTAGTTTACTGGAGGGTCCAACGAATGGAATCCTTGACCAACCTGAAAAGCTGCTAAAACGCCCGCGCCTGGGGCCGTACCAGCAACGGGGCTTGTGGTCGGCCAGTGGGCCCGAAGATCCTGGAGGCCCGGAAAACCAGGTAGAAATCGGGGTGAAATGGGGCCCCTAGAAGTAGGGAAATATGCCATCCCAAAAGGAAATCCATCTTTCCAACCATTGATTTGGAGGGGCGAGCTGTTTGTTATAGGGAGGGTACGTGTAATTACTAGTTGGTGGTGGAACCACCCCTTTGAAAGATATGCTCGTCAAACTGGATCATTTCCCCAAGGATTAAGGTGAAAAATTCTTTTAAAAAATATTTGAGTTGGCCACCACACAGCCTATGAAGATCGGATTTCTTTACCCCAACACAACCCGGGTTCAGCCCACTTTGTAGATCCGGAAAGTTGTCCTTTTGACCTTGGATTTTAATTTTTCAGCATAATTTCTGGGTCGAAAAATGGCGCGCCCAATGTGAATGGTCCCAGTTACTAGTGACCACCAGGAAGTTTTACATGATCAGTAATCCTTTTAAACCATCATTTACAATTTACCACTGTTAACTGCGAGTTGGCTACACCCAAGAGAGATACTCATACAAGCAACCTAGAGAAATAACAATTGTTCCTCCCATTCTCATCCAGTTGTTTGCTGAAAAATCACCCAAAAAATGGGGGTTTCAAAACATGCCCACTCCCCCATCCCCAGTTGCCTTTGATGGAGGACCAAATCCTAATTTTTGTTGGCGACCTTCTAAAACCCTAGATCCTGGGTAACGTTCAAAATTTGCGCTGACATTGTATTGATTGGTTCATGACAGGATCCTGAAATAACCAGGGTCCACTGGGTCACTGCTCCAATAAACACCTGCTCATAGAGGGTAAACCTCATCCCAGTCCTCATCCATGGGACTGGCACATTTACCTACGTTTGGTTGATTTTGTATGGCCAATGTAGGTAAATATACCACGCCCATGGATCCTATTTGAACGTACTTGTATTTTCAACATGCTCCTAACTCTTTCTGTTTGTCGTGATTGCCCCACCCCACCCCCCAACTGTTCAGCCCCACCTCAAAATGAAAATGTAGGCTCCAAAATGGATGTTTTTGTGTGTGTGTGTGTGTGTGTTCTTTTTTTCCCATTTTTGCTTCTGGGGATTTGGAGGCTAAAAACCTTAGGAAGCCATCGGTATCTCCAAGGAACCCAGCGAGAAAAGATTTCGGTTCGCATCCCTAAGGTGTGGGTGTCATGAAAAAACAGGTCCCTGAAACTACGAGGAAAAGCACCTGAAAATAGGCACCAACGCCCCAAAAGGAAATGACTCATCATCCAACCATCCGTTTTCAGGAAATTTCATCATCCAACCATCCATTTTCAGGTGCGAACTGCGGTTAGTTTCAGGGATGCACTATCCGTTTATCCCCCCCTTTTTTTCAAACTTTTTGAACCATCTAATTCGGATCTAAAATAAAACCACCCAGGATGCCGGCTCGTGGCAAAATGCAAAAAATTTCCGGATCCCCAGGTCTTCAAAAAAATGTTTCAGACTTCTTGGTGACGAGTCCAGCATCGTGGCTGTTGAATCCAAAGTGCTAAAATGATGGCAGCCATTTTCTGGGAAACAAAAAAAAGTTTAGATTCCCAATGTCCCGTTATGTCCAGGATTTCAAAGAAAAAACAAATTGGAGGAAAGCAAAGTGTGTTTTTTTTGGATTTTTGTTTACCAAAACTGCCATCTCCATCTCATCCACCTCAAAATTCCTGCTAGTTTTTTCGGGACCATGGACCCCGCCTCCTCAATCGTTCATCCTCATCCTGTGGCGATTGCGGTGACACTGGCGACTGCGGAGAACTCGACCTGGCGGTGGAGTGACGAGGTTTTTTACCCCTGAAACTTGGGGGCAAAGAGAGACGAGACGAGACAAGGCTTCCAAATTGGAAGTCTATGCATGTGAGTTTTTTGCGGGAGGGTTAGCATCATGGGAGTTTAAGGCCATCACCCAACAGAAAATGCTTTCACCTAGTGGTGATTTTGGTGGTTTGGGATTCGAATTAGGGGCCCCATAACTCCGCATATGACTGGTGACTGGGTCATTATATGACACCAACCCAAACCTCATGTACTATAAGAGAAATCCCTTAAAATAATCAGCAACATTTGCTGCTTGTTGGATTCCCCCCAAAACGGGTGTAACTTAATGATCCCTGGCCTACCAGCACATCCCAACCAATTTTGCCCGTTGATATCACCCTGCCGAAAAGCCTCTGCGTCGTTTTCGAGCTACGTGGCGTCGCCAAGGGGCTCTGACGCTCTGAATCTGCGAAAAATGCAATGCTAATGCCGTAGATGTTGGGGGTGTCGACCGTTCCTTCCCCGGGATGACATGAAAATACATGAAATATTTTGAGGTCAGAATCCCGAGTTTTCGACCGACTCGTTTGCCACTTGGAAAATTTGCTTGGCGGAGAAAAAAATCTGAAAATATAGGATACAAGATGTACACTGAAAACCGATCTGAAAAATACTAGTCAAATTGAAAATATTCCAAATGGGGATGAAAATAAAACATATTTGAAACCACCACTAGGAATTTACCCAAAACTAGCCTCTCCCTGCATCTTTCCAGATTTGGCCACTGTAAAAATTGAAGGTCACCATTTTTTTGGGATGAAAGGAGATAAAGCCAACCTCTTTTTTTTTGTGGTGAAAGGGGTGGAGGGAGGTTCTTCTGTTTTCCTTGGGCAAAATGTCTGAGAATTTCGCCCCAAAAAACCATCCAAAAAGAGTCGAAACCAACTGGAGTGCATTGGAGGAATTCCTGCACTACAGTGGGATTTCAGGGGTGCCCACTGTTTATTTGTCCGGGATGTTTGACCGGAAAAAAAATCGTCCAAATCTTCAGAAAGAAAAAAAACTCAAAAATTGTAGGCCTTCAGGTTCTGAAGCATCAACCCGTCTGGTTCAGAAATCACTATACACAAAGTTGTTTCTTATTGAAAAAAAGTCACCCATTCAGGTGCTACTAATATCTTTCCATCTAATCTCATCTTTTTGTGAATCTGCTTGGCGAGTAGAACTCTGGAAGCGTATGAGGTGAAACTCGTAAACGTCATCTTTTTCTACCTGGTACCCTAAACAACCAGTTTTAAATGGATGGACATGGTGAAACAAGCATTTATTAACAGATGTTTCAGGTTCTAGGTAATGTTGTTTCAACACATTCAACTCCAAACTGGTTTTCTTTTCCAAGAATCCTCCCCCCCAAAAAAAAAATCACAAAAACACCTGTCATTTGAAGGCAGCAAACGAAGATAGAATGCGGATTCCGTGAAGCTTCAAAGGTGACTTTCACTCAGTTGCACACAGGGTCCAGGGTTATAGGGTGAACCATCCCGAATCATATGGGAAATGGTTGGGTAACCGTAAAAACCAACACGACCTATGTGCAGCTAAGGTATAAATTGGATCCGCCCCCCACCCAGGATGCCAGTCACTGCAGTACCAGGATTATTGAGGTATGAACTTTCAGTGCCACTGATTCTGGTTGGCGGATGAACGCAATCGATAGATTTGCACACTGAAATTGAACACTGGTTCACCTAAATGCAGAAGTCCCTCGAAAATCAAATGAACCGAACTTGGAAACCATCATGAAAAATCTCAGGTTCCATATTTTTTTGCAGGGGGCAAGTATGCTTACAATCCGGAAACACCAACAAAATTGTTGTTTGTTGTGTTGGGAAAACAAATAATTCTATGTTGTGTTCGGATGATTTTTTGTTTAGCTTTACCGTGATTAGAAAAACTGCAAACTCAAAAAACAAAAACAAACACACACACACACAAAAGAAAAAACAGCAAAACCAAAAACAAACCACCACATTTCAAAAAAAAAAGAAAAACACCACCTCCTAAAGGTCCGTTCTTTTTCCAAAAAGAAAAAACAAAATCTCTCACGGCTTGTTTCATTTTCCCTCAAACCTTTTTACCCCCACAGGCCTGATGCCTCCAGGGCCGAGAAGCCTTCCAAAAAATAGGAGCAAGTGGCACCCTTTTCTGTACTTAGAGGATCATCCCAGGACTTGGAAGTAGTTAGGATCATCCCATTTAAAATTCCATGTTCATGGCCATGTGGAAAGGGTCCCACAACCCCAAAGTCTTAGCAACTTACGATCACCATAGTTGCTTACTACAAGTCCTGGGAGGATCCTCCAAGTAGTCACTAAAAGAGAGAAAACAACACAAATCAAACCTTGTTAAAGTTTGAAGACCCCGATTTACAAGGGGTATTCTTGTTTTCAAACAAATCGACATTCAAATGATTTTGTTTGAGGGGTCTTTGTTTCAAAAAAGAGGGACATACTGACATACACATTCGTTGAAATTATTGTTTGTTTTTTGGGAACCCACTCTAATCTAAAAAAGGATGGTCTAGACAATTATGAAATTACATCTAAGAACAGGATGTATGACTTTCATTAGTTGTTGACCAAAAAGCATAAGTTAGAAATTTTCAGAATGCTTTTTCCATGGTTCTTTGAAAAGATGATTGTGAATAACAACTTAAATCATTGGTCGTATAACAAAAATTTCAATAATAATATCTAAAACATCTGATTTGGTTTTTTCTGAATTAATACCTTGTGAAATGAAATGATCAAAATCATCGGTGTAGGTTCGATTGTTGAACCGCTATTTTAGTTCTTGGGTTTGAATAGCCTAATTTTTGCACATTCAATATCTCTAATTTCCATTTCGTCTTTTTTGTGATTTTTCTATGGTTATGAAACTACGTATTCTTGAAAATTGAATATCACTAGCATTTTGTAAATTGAATTGTCCATTATGGTATTTCTAATTTTATCAAAGCCTGAAAATTAGCATTTCACAAAAATATCTACCTAATAAAGACATTCCATTAATTAACTTTCTTACATGTAAAAAGAGTTTTAAATCAATTCTACCCTAAAATTAAAGCACTTTGTAACATGTTACAAAATACAGCCAAATTAGAAGTTAACAATTTCCAGAGAAAAAACACGAACTTATTTTGAAACATCTGTATACACAACACCGGTTGTAAAAGCATGCTGTAGGCTTTTTCAATTGACATCTATGGAAACATTGGAAATCGATTGCGATGTGATCCGGTCATCCCTGCCCTACTACCGCTTGCCTTGCTCGGTTTTGTTTACCTTGAAATTTTGTGAGACACATGCCTCGAGGATGGCAACATGGTGAAAAATGATGAACGGTTAAGAGATTCCTTTCACCTGACACGCCTAAACGATCACGTTCGCTGATTTACACCACCTGGAAGGTAGATGGAGTTTGGCTCCCGCCAAACTAGTAAGTTGCACCATTTGCTTCACTATGAGGAACACGTCGGCGTTCACGATGCCGGCTCAAGCACAAGTGTCATGGCTGGATGATCATGATGAATCATGATGGATCATGATGGATCATGATGGATGATAATGGATGATGATGGATGAGGATAGATGAGGATGGCCATGACAGCCCTTATGATTCAAAAAAGCCAGACCTCTGATCTTGACATCGTCTGGGAGGGGGGGGTAGGTTACGGGGGGTATATAGGTTGACTAGCCATGATGCTAATAAATCAAGGTAGTTTTTTGTATGAATTTCCAAACATGTGACAAAGTCAAAAGTCGCTATACGGGGAATGGTCATCCTACCCTCAATAGGGAATCCTTTCAGGTCGCCGCGGGCGCAACAAAACCATCGCAAAAAGAACTAAATCCAATGCGCGGCACCGCCATGGGGTGCAATTCAACCTGTCCAGACAAAGGTGTTTTTCATCTGGTGCTATGTTCCATGTGACCCCTGCTCTTCAAAAAACACCCGGTTGAGATTTGGAAGAAACAGTTCACAGATGAACACTTTTACACAATGAATTCGACAAGAAAAATAGCTGGATTAAATGTTGTGGGGGTTGTTCCATGTAAGGCGGTGTACCAATACAGTACTCGAAGAGACATGCAAAGTAGATGGAAAGTAGATGGAAAAGACATGCACAATAGATGCAAAATACATGCAAACTTCATGCAAAATACCCACAAAAGATTCATGCAAAATACCCACAGGTGGGTGTTACTTCCGGTGAAGGGAAAAATCTTCACAACATGCATTTTGTGTTCGCTACCCGGCCTGAAGCGCTGCAAAACGTCCCCTTTGCAACTGGTCTCGAGCCATACTGGTGATGGCCATGGTTCCGTTGTCGCGGTCCCAGACCCTGAGTTGGTTTGCGTTCACCGCTGCCCAGTAATTTTTGGCATGACACCCTCAGATTGCACCCAAGTTTGGGTACATATCTGCATATAAATCGACTCTTGCGATGTACTAGCCAGCTGAACAAACAATCGGATCCCGCATGCTTGAAACAAATGCTGGATGGACCTGTTCCATCTTGGATTTTGGGGTGGTTTGCCTTCTCGACCTACAAATCTACAAGCTTTACATAAATAGACTTCCACAAAAATAGATCCGGATTGCGGATTGAGGGCCCTGAGCTGGTTTGCGTTCACCGCTGCCAAAATATAGGTAGGTAGGTATTTACATATGTACGTATGTAAATATAAAAAATTAATAAATATGAACCTATCAGCATGAGATCGGAACTGAGGACACCGCGCAACCCTGCGGTCGTTTCCACCCACGTGGTCCACCTGGCATTGAAGAGTTCCCATGAAGCTCGATAGTCAGCTTCTTCTGCCTGAAAACAGCACCCTTCTTTTGGGGACTTCAACTCAACAGGCAGCTGTTTCAACAGGCCTCATCCAAGATGGCAGTGGGGAAGGGTTGTTCGTCTCGCAGCAAGTAGAGCAGGCTCTCATGTAAAATGATGTGAAAATGAGCTACACCTGCGTTTCCGGGTGTAGCCTCCAGCTCTTGTCGGTCTCGAGCTTCAAGGCAGATATCTCGATCATTCACGACGCTGAGTTGGTTTGCGTTCACCGCTGCCAAAATAACTCTTCTTTTGAATAACTTATCCTGCCATATTTTTTCAATAAAAAACTATGCTTGCTCAATTCACCCCCCCTTTTCTAGTCAAACTCGTTTTCTTTTCAACCGAACCCTTCTTTTTGAACAAAAGAATCATGCTCTCTCATCAGACTCCTTTTTTTAAAATCGGACCGTTCTCTCAAATAGAAGTCATCCCGTTCAATCCAACTCTTCTTCTTTTCGTAAAACGCTCGGCATACCCACGAAATTTTGTCAACAAAATGCCACACTGCTATGATCACGAACGTCCTGTGAGGAGTTGATTGACACGCCAAGAAGGTCCATCGCGGCTGATGGGTCCGGTGTGGAGGAGATCGAGATGCCCACCAGGAGGTGGTCTCCGCGTCAACGAGTTTTCAACTCTTGGTCCGAAAAGCAGAAAGGAAATTGCAAAGAGTGTCTAGAATGCCAGGGAGTTCGCTTGGGCCAACATGGCTACGGTAATAACCTTATCTTACTGAATAAAGATATATACTTCAATATTCTTTTCTAATTACTTAAATGTTGATTATCAATGAATACCAAAATGGCTACAATTCTTTACAAAATGTACTTAATTTTCTGAAAGCTTTGCAAAGTGTAACGTCTGAAATACCAAATAATTCAGATATTTGTTTCTTATATGTTTCATTTTGGTGATGTGATACTAATAATATACATCCTGCAGCAAGAAGTCGATATGATTGATTTCGACACCGAAGGATTGATATGAATCTTAGAGGTCCGACAAATAGGTTGTCAAAGAGTTACTCTTCATATTTGTCGCGACTTTCCTGACATTTCGCGCACCTGTATCTTCTTTCTTCCTACTTTTTCTCTTTCTCTCTTCTTCTCTCCTCTACTCTTCTGTCTGACTCTTCTGTTCTCGTATTTTCATCTCTCCATATTGTTGGAAGTTTGACTTCCAAACTTCTTTTGATAATCCCCATCTGCTGTTATATAACCACGGGTACTATCTTCATCCCTTCCTTTTTTAACCCAAAACAACACCCCTCCTTTAATAAAAAAAACTTCCGAAAAGTCAGAGAAGAAAACTCAAAAACCCGCCCAAAAAAAACTGTAGTTAAAATCAAGTACCCTCCAGGGATTTAACATATCCCACCTTGGGAAAAGGAAAATCATCTTCAAAATGCCATTTTGGGGGGATATGTTAATTCCCTGGAGGGTACTGCTTAACTGGCCCTTTGTGTTGGTGGTTTGGGGAATTCGGTACCCCTAAGTATCCCAATCCCGGATTCATTCATTTTCAAGGTATTTTTTCGGAATCCAAACCACCACTGGGTCCCAAACCACCCACTAACTATGTTTTGTTAAAAACCAACCCCCCCAAAAAAACACACAGACTATACAAAACCCACCCACCCCCAAAAAAAAACAGAAAAAATGGTTCAACTCCCCCAACTCGAGATGGCAAGGCGACCTTTCAGTTGAAAGGCGGCCAGTCCCAATTCCAAGGACGAGCACAAGGGACTCGATGGACTTTTCGCTCGCTTCACCTGAAAGGGTGGGTGTTTTAGCTGTAAAATAAAACTCGGGAAGTTTTTTGTTGACAAAAAGTGTTGGTCCATTTTTGGATTGATAATATATACAATGTATACATATATGTACTATAGTAGGTGCTGAAAAGAAATGCCGAATTCATGACACTGGACTGGATGTGTTTCCAGGGGAGGGTTATTCACTGAGAAATCATGGCATCAACCCCTGTAAGAAGTGGCCGAAATATACACCCCCGAAAAAATGAACATGACAATGGAAAATCACTGTTTTTTTTGAAGATACATCTTCAAATCGTTCTTTTCCAAGTGTCATTCGTTAGTCTTTTTTGGGGGGGTACAGTATTCCTCTCACCATACTTGAGGGAGGTTAAACTTGACCCACTTTTTTAGTGTTGTGTTGTCTTGAAATCAGCCTTTACAAGATCATCCCAAGGACATAAAACATCTCTAGAAGTCCATCGAAAGTATCGATGGAAAAGCGAAGAAAGTAAGGGATATCCCTCCCTGAAACCAACATAACAGTGGAATATCCCCATTTTCAATAGGAAATACATCTTCAAATGGTCCATTTTCCATTGCTATGTTAGTCTACCGGAGTGTATCCCTCCCTGAAACTAACAGCTCGTCCCTGAGAGTTGATAGTTGGAAGACTCCTTTCCTATTGGGATTTTGTAACTTTTCAGGGGCAAACTTGCTGTGAGTTTCACGTCCCTCACAAACAGGAAACACACGGGAAAAGGGGGAATGATCTTCAAGACTGCAACATCAAGGCTGATTTACCCGGGACTCCCAAGGACATGGGATTTCCCCCCCTTCTGGTAAGCGGGACCCATACCATTCCCATATCTTTGGGGATTCTTATGGGTAAGGGGTCCCATTATTGGGGGTCCCTGAAAATCCCACTACTGCATTGGGAGACGAATGTACTTGGAGGATGGTCCCCCAGGACAAGAAAAGATAGTTAGCAACTATGGTGATTGTAAGCCCCCCAGACCTGGGGACCCCAAATAGCTCCTACAAAAATGGCTTATAAAAGGGTGTGATCCTAAAACCACTTACAAGTCCTGGGGTACAGATCCTCCCAAGTAGTAGCTCCCAACGAATCCCTTATCAATCGGGTCGATCTGCGGCTGGGGTGGGGTCATCACTTTCGATGGGTCCCATCGATGCCCCCAAACACCCAAAAATACATCCCAAAATTCCCCCCATCCCGGAATTATGTAGGGATAAAAACAAAAATTAAGGGAGTTTTTCCACCATAACACCTTAATATTAGTAAGGCCTTATTTCTTGACAGTGGGGTGGCAGTGGGGTAGTCATAGATTCCATCAGCCAGCCTTTTTGTGTTGGACAATGCCTCGATATCCAGAAGACTCGGGGTTACCCGGTGGGACCACGTTACCCGGGTAACTACCCAACAAAAAAAAGATCAAAGGATCCCACTTGGATATACAAACCTTCAAGTTCTTAGATGTGTTCAAATTCACACCTTTAAAAAAAATGAATTGATAGCTTGAATCTACCCAGGATGCTGGTTTGTCAATATCAGGATAAAAATGAACACTTTTTTAGGTTCAAAGGCATCCCCAAGTCTCCAACCTTCAGCCTTGCCACTTTTCAGCCTCAAATTACAGCCCTCCCCAAAGATCTAACCATGAGACCAAGCACCTTATGAGAAGTAAGAAACCCTGATAGCCATCTCATGCTATCGCTATCTGGGGAAAAAAAACAGCAGCCTTGCTTTTTTACCACCAAAAAAAATTCTATGGCAAACTTGTTGGCTGATCCGGACTCCCCACAATTGGCTATAAATAATCCCCTATCAACAAGGAACCCAGCTTTTTTCCAACCAGAACATGTTTTTGCTCTTTCTCCAAATCTGCCGCACCTCGTCCTCAACAGCTGCAACAGCTTCTTTCCGGGTCTCTGGCACCATCTTGTGTCTTCACTCAAACCCGGGTTGACTACGGTTTTTCTCCGGGTGGAATTCGAAACGGAGGTAATTTTCGTGTCTTTTTTTTTGGTCGGAAATTCCCGGCAGGATTCTTGCAGAATTACACACGTCCATGAAATTCCCACATTTCACCGGGATGATGTATCTTCAAACGTGTAGCCGCCCACCTCAAAAAACAACAGCGACCAAAAATTCCACCAAGTTGGTTCCAACCTTTCAAAGGTGATGGCTTTGGTCTTGTGGTTGGTGATAGCACCCCTCTGATTGGAAAACGCTGCGGTTGGAAACAAACCCATGGATATCGTTTTTGAAAGGAAAACATGGAAACGCATAGCAAAAAAGTGGGGAGATCCCCCCAATGGGATGCTGGAATCCACTCCCTTTGCCCACATCTTTTTTTTCTTAAATTGGAAACCCCTTTACCCGCCCGCCACTCCCAAAGCAAAACCTCCAAAGATCACCGATCTTTGAAAGGTGATGCTTGCAGTATCTTTAAAAAAATCCAACCAAGTTCACCGTCCGACAACAAACTGTTGGTTGGGCGTGCTTGTTTTTTTCCCCTAGAAAATTTGTCTCATGTCCTCCCTTCCAAAACCCACGGGTTTCGATGTTGTCACCAGAGCTCCTGGGGTATTGCCTCGTAGATGCTTCTACGGCCTGCACTGTGCCTGCCAATGACGTCACTTGCCGAGGTTGAACCAAAAAATTCATGGAAGGATTTTTTTGCAGAATACTATTTCTAGTTGATGGTTGAACCAACCCAATTGAAACATATGCACAAGTCAAATTCGATCATTTCCCCAAGGATCGGGGGTGAAAACAAAAAATATGCGGAACGTTTTTTTTTTTCTACGTATCAATTCGTGTCTGCATTTAAGAGCCCCTGTTGCTGCATTTTGTAGCGGTCAGTCATCTTGCAGAGACACAACTTCGAGGAAAATAATTTTGTAATTTGTGGTGTTCAACCCATCCTTTCCTTTTCTCCGTTTCATGGTTGTGTTTTCATGTTCCGTTTCAATGGAAGTTTTCGGAGACATGGAAAAAACACTGCCAGGCGGCGGTGTGTTTTTTTCCCTTGCAACCCATCATTTCTCGGCAAAAAAGAGATGTTTAGTCCATCAACCGTAGTTGGTGGGTTTTTCCCGTAGTCATACTGGATGATGTTTCACCAATTTTCTGGGGTAAAAAAATCAACAAAACATGTTTGAAAGCACCACCTAGAGTTAGGGCACCCTTCATCAAATTAAATTGAAGAAATGATACATAGCAATTCTTTGTGCCCTTTTTGGGATGGTGAAGTGACCCAAACTCAAAGGTTATTCATGACCTCCACCTAGGGGATCAAAGGGTCACGTGGAATCGCGTTGTATCACCTGGTATTTTTTTCTCCCTGAGAGTCACCATTGCATCTGCCCATGGTTTGGAAAGATGATGCTCTTTTATTTCATGAGTTATTCCTTGATATCTTTGCTGCAATGTATTCATGGCCATTTATGTATTTGAATATATATATTACCACCTGGGTGGGCTTCTATCTCTGTTGATATCTAGAGCTATTTCTAAAATACCTAGAGCTATTTCTAAAATACCTAGAGCTATTGCTAAAATACCTAGAGCTATTTCTAGAGTCATTGCTAGGATATCTAGAGCTATGTCTCAAATACCTAAAGCTATTTCCAAAAATCTATAGAGGTATTTCTAAGCCCTCAAACAAATACAGCTATTAGCTATTCTATTCTGGCTATTCCTTTCTACAACACTGGTACTGGTGGTACTGGTGTTCATGACTCAAACCTAATGCCATATGATTCTGGGTTGCGCAGGCGGTTTAAATCAATGCCACCGAGAAAAGACATAACACATCAGAACTCATAACACCAGTGTTAATATCATTGTCAGGGAATTATCCGTGTAAAAATCGAATCATATCAAACCTCTGAGTCAGCAATAGTGCACAACTTGTTTTTTTTTGCATGGACCTGGAATGGAAATATAAAATAGGCCAGAACTAAGCCACTGATTCATCACCCTCACCAATTCGCCCTACACCCACCATCACTCTCAAATCCCACCATTTCTTTTAGCCCCATCCCGTTCCATGTCTAAACGTCTCATCGCCAATGAAGGCCGCTTTCAAAATCACCCTTGGCAAAACTCATCCTTGCAAGGAACTATCTTTCTTCTAGGTGGTCCAAAAAAAACTTTATCCAGTGTGCAGTTCTAACCTTTCCATTTAAAGAGAGTATGATTCAATGGTGCTTTCCAGTGCAAACGAATAAAAAATCATGTGTCAATGACCCCTGAAGAAACACAAGGAACTGGGTTACCTAAGCCAAAGGATTTCTCAGGATGATTGTGCCCAAGCACTGGCATGTTGCAGTGCGCAATGGGCCCCTCCAAAACAAAGTTAAAATTCAGCAACAAGTCATTGTTGCTTTCGTTTGTGAGAAATTTTGGACTTAGCCGCTCGCTTTGCGGGTGGCTCGCCTTTTTCTGCCTTGCCCTTTCTCTTTTTTTCAGCCGGCTTGCTTTCCTCATCTTCTGCTTTGGGGGCGGTGGGGCTTTTATCCGGGTTACCTGTAGCAAGCCAGTTGTCAATTCGCTCTCGCAAAGGGGCTGGAAGGTCAGGCTTTGTAAGACCGAGTTGCGCAAGCTGCTTACTCATCTCACTGTAGTAGCCTTTGCGGTCATCTTGGTATGCGTTAGGATTGCTGACTACATCACCAGTGATGATCATTGCCACTACCATGTTGGAGGTTTTCTTGAACTCCTGATAGGAATGGAGCAGGGACATCAGTGGCAAAGAAAGGTCCATGTAATCTTACGAAATAAATCAAACATTCATTGATCATATTTCGAAAAATATCTAGTTATATAATAAAAAAACATGTATTTGAAATATCATATCATATCAATCTAGATTTGGAAGCAATCAGAAAAGGGATGGTGTCAAAAGAATAATGCATTCCCATTGCGTGGTTTCGTTTTCATGATTTCATAGTGAGATGACATATACATCTTTAAAACACCGCATTTCAATCCGAAAGACTGGCCCTGTAATTTTGTAATGCCCCCAATCCTCGAGCTTCGAAACAAGATCTTTCAATTTGTCTCCACCAAAAGCAGCGGGGGGACCCATCACACCCAAGCAGCCAAGGATGGCTTTCATGCAAGCAATCTTGGCGTTGTTGTCATTTCGATAATGTTGCATACCGTTCACATCATCATTGACCTTCTTGGAAGCCTCTGCCTCTGTGGTAAATGCATACTGTACGGAAGAGATATCTAGCACTGGAGCTTCAAAGACTTGGATGATTGGCCTGGTCATGAGGGAGGAACTTGGAAAAACACAGTTTCTTTTCAACTTGACTGAATGGTCACGGTCGGAATGGTTGAAAATAAGATTGCATATAAATCATATCTGATATTTAGATTTTATTGATATCATCTATCATAATCATCATAATAACGCTGTAATGATATGACTCAATGATAATATATTACAGCACTAAAAACAAAACATCAGATCATAATGAAGAGACACGTGAAACTTTAACTACAATATAATGAATCGGGACTGGGAAACCAAAACCAGGAATCCAAAAGACAGATCTGAAGTCCAGAACCCAGAGTCCAAAAATCCCAAACCCCGGCCCCAAATCCAAAAGCCCACATCACATCCCATCCGAAATCCAAAAAAATAGATTCGGAAGTCCAGAATCCAAAAACCCCAAACTCCCAAAACCAAAATCTTGATTCCAAAACCCAAATCCAAACCCCAAGATCACCCCAAAATCCAAAAGCAAAAATTATGAAATCCAAAATCCGAAATCCCAAACCCCAAATCCAAAAGCCAAAGAATATTGAACCGAAGACGAAACCAATCCAAAACCAATTACGCAGTACATGTTGTTATGTTCAAGTCTTACAAGTGGTGATAGACAGATACTGATACAAAAATGACGTGGGCTGCATTTAATGGCCGATCGCCGATGGCCGTCAGAAAAGGCATGTCTCAGACTATGGAGGACAAATCTTTCTTGAGTCCAACAAGTTATCATATCAGTCCCAACAACGTGCCCAAACCCATGGAAACCTGTACTTATCCAGCACAGACATCATCTCATCCAGCTTGCGGCGTTCCTCCTTCAACCAAGTCTTACAAATCTTTCCAAAATGCTCCACAAACTTTTCCATGAGGGCATGCTTCTCTGGGGCAAAGGCCTTCATGACGTCAGAGTCCACACCCTTGCACTTGACGAAAACAGGAAGATTTGCTTGCAAGTCCTTCCCTGCTTCTGTACCCCACTCCACTGACAATGACTTCTCACTGAGAGATGTGCAAGTCATGAGTGTTTCCCACAGCTTGCTGATCTTGGGTGGCGTGAATTTGATGCCTCCCAAATTTGACTTGAGTTTCTCTGAGGCCACCTTCAAGTCAGTCTCCTTGACATCCTTCTCAATTTGCAGTAAAGCTTCATGTGAAATCTTAGCTTGCAAGCGGTCAGCAGCTGCTTGCACCGCATCCACAATCGGAAATTTCGACAAGACGTCCTTGTCAAGGTTGATCACATCCTTCAGGTACATGTTGAAGTGGCTCCAAAGCTCTAATGCTCTCACCCAACCGTGGACATTGGGCTTCTCCTGAACAAATTCCCAAAGGCCCAAGCCAACCTCCGACACCAACAAAGCAATCTTGTCTGGAACATTCTCCTTGATGATGTGGAATTGGATCGATCCTGACATGCAATCGACAACCGGACATGTCTATCATTCAGTGCTTTTGACAAAACACACGTGTACTGTGTACCAGGAAATGGAACACGCATGCCACATATCACCAAATCACACCAATGAATGCGAATGGTTGGAAGTACTAAGTAAGCAACACTATCGTTCATCCTGATTCAGCACGATTCTGATTCATTATGATTCTGATCTGGCATAGTGACTGACATAGCTCAAATACCCATGCACACATATCATTTCATTCTGAAAACATGAAACCTTCAGTTCAATTTGAATTACTGTATTTCTCATGGTTCGTTCACGGTCTTTCGAGTTTCAATTCGAACTTGGCAGATGTCAAATTACCGGTCCACTTGGGACCAAACACAATTTCATGATTACACATTTTCCGATATCATATTTTCTTCATCTTTAAATAAATAGAAANTGGGACCAACACAATTCATGATACACATTTCCGATATCATATTTTCTTCATCTTTAAATAAATAGAAATAGAATATAATAAAATATTAATATTATCACAAAGGTGTTCAAGTGATGGCTCATATTGACTCATATCTCAAACCAAAACATATCATTTCCTCCATGCGGATCTAAACATCAATTTTCATCATATCGAAAACCGAATACCGTATGATATCAAATCACACCATACTAGATTGTTTTAATGTCATCTCATCGCACTCACCATTGAATCAGCAAAACATAAAAAAAATCCCCAAGGAAAATTAAGTTCAGTTCGAACAACACCTGATACTATACTACCACTACCACTATTCTTATACTAGTACAGTGCTACGTACTAGTACTTATCTATCACTTCACTTATCACTTATCACCTATCACCTATCCATTAGTCCTGCAAAACATCATGCAAAGTGAGACTGGAGAAGCAACCAAGTTGCCAGCATCGTGATTGGCCAAGAACACCTTGCGATGAAGAGCGGATGCCTCGCAACCCTCATAGTCCAAATCACATGCCACACCCTCATTCTCCCACTGCTTGGATAGGAAATTAAATAAGAGTGACATGGTGTCCTGGAGAGACGAGGTGCAGGAAACCAAAGATGCCTTGGCATCTTCCAATGAAGCCACGAGGCTCTGCTGTTCTTCTGTGAAATTTTTTGCCTCATCACCAGTGAGGAACTTCAAGATATCACCCACTCCACAGGCATCCTTCCAATTCACCAAGCCCTCACCCTTTAAGTGATCCTTCTCTAGCTTGTGGAGGGTTTCAACCACATGGGAAGCTTTTTGCAAAGCGGCTTTCATGTCCAAAGCGGTTTTCGACAGAGCCAAGGCATTCGACCATCTTGTCCTGCAAAAACGACATGTGGCGCAACACAGTTACAATGGTTCAACCTTGATACCATGCCATACCATACCGTACCACACTAACAGCAGTGAAGGTTTGTCAAAGTCATACTACTACCTCCGTAGTGACAATCAAAAAACTGAGTTTAAAACGCGTAGGCCGTAGGCTGCATAGGGGCATAGGGGTCTATAGGTCATTTATATCCGACATTATTGACATTATTACAGTTACTGCCTGTACATTATTATTGTTGCGCCGTACTTGTTATTAATGATTAGTATCAGTATCAGTATTAGTATTACTTATTACGCTACTTGATCGAGGTAAAAAGCGGTAGAGGAACTGCAGTTGAAACTGTCACATTTTTCACATATCAAACTTCAAAGACTGACTACAGAGGACGTATGAATCATCATACTTACCATGGACCATTGCCATCGTAGCGCAACTTAACCATTGACTCATTGACCATCACTTCATGGACATGGATCCAGTAGTGCCCGACGCTTTGTAGTTCACAAGTGTCAAAACAGTTGTTTATCACACTATTTCAAATGAATTGGATCTATTCAAATGAAATAGTCTATCATCCCTGGCCAAAGAATTCGCCTTATTGTACCGTACATTCCCGCAGTCTATCAACCTGTTGCGCCGATACCTGATCCTACAAGATGACAAGACAATACAAATAGAGTATGTAATCATGTAACTATGTAAAGTACTGACTACATACAATAAGTCCTAAATGGAACCCGCAGTACTGTATGTAAACTTGCGGTATCTGGCAAAGCAAACCCGATGTGGAAAAAGTAGCCCAATGAACACGGTAGCACGTTTACAAGTTTGCCACGACTGGAGCAAGAGTCCTGATGGATGTGCACGACTTCATGATCAAGTTCACCCTGGCAGAAACACCAGTGGCTCCAATCACCATCTTGATTTGCCTCCTTTCCTCCTGGGACAGGTTTGGCATTTCCTCCGCAGTGCAAATGGAACACACAATGAGACGCTGTAGGTCCACCAATGCTTTTGTAACAAGCCCCGTGTGGTTCTCGAGATCATCTTGCACAGGCTTCCAAGTCAAGGGAGCACTGGCTTGGATCGGAGTCCTCTCACAGCAGTACTTGGCAATGGCAATGGAGCAGTAATTACATTACACTCACTTACTTTTATTTTGATGTAGTAAGGAAGATCCAAAATGGAACTGGAAAGGGGCTGATACACAATTTGTTCTGATCGCCGATACCACTGAACCAATACCCAATGTGCAAATGCAAATGTGATGGATCCTAAGTGGTGGTGATATGGAAGTTAAACCAAATGAGAAAGTCAAATTCCTTTATGACTTTATGTGCAAGATTCACTGCAAGATTCAAGAGTACAGTAGGATTTCAGCACCATTGATGTAATGTGTGAGGTGTGGTCGGTATGCATCTGCATGAATGTTTACAGTTATCATTATATCATATCATATAGTATCAGTATAGTATAATCATTTGCGGGCTTAAGATTGATACCCAACTCAAAGGTTAATAGGCTCATTGGAATATTCCTTTACTGCAAGTCCGTAAATCACCGAATATCCGTCAGTTCAATGTCATTGCTTCTGACTCATGACATGAAATGTTTTTTATTTTATGGAGTTAAAAATATTAATATTATGTTTATATCGTTTCTATCACACAAAATTATTATCATGTCATTGTATCAATAAATCATACCACATCACCGTACAGTATCTTGGAATACTGGGTGTTGTACACGCTTTGGAAGTTGTCCCACCACCAGCCCCACAGACCCTGCTTGCTGCCTGCAAATTTCAGGCAAAAACCAATCACATGGAATGCTATCCAACACCTTTGCTGCAGACTCATTTGCAGTGCGAAAACGGTCGAGGAAGTAGTTCAGCAGGTTCTGTTGTACTTGGGCAACATGGGCCAAAGTGTTGTCATCTTGGGATTGTGGAGGCTTGTTTTCTGCACTTTTCTTCAAAGAGCCCAGGGTGAAGAAAGTCTGCTCAGATTCCTTGCAAGCCACGAAGCGGTAGAAAATGCCATTGTTACCTTCACTGCTCATCAGCAAATCGCAGAGTTTTCTGCCCACATCTGTGAGTGAACTTGTAATTTGCTCCCCCTTCCAGGACTGGAGGATTTCCAAGAAACCATCGCACTTCTCTTGGCCTGTCAACCCATCCTCTACCTCAGAAGGGTTGGATGATATCAAGGGCTGCATCAAATGCATGTGATTTGAAACGCGGTTGCCCTCCTCAGTCAACTTGACGGCCATCTCAGGAAGGCCTGGTTCCCCAGACCGGCGCTCCAATTTGGAAGTCATGTCAACAGCTTTGGCAATGCGACTGTCCACATCTTTGCATTTGATGCTGCTGGTCCAAATGCTCCATGTAGAGATTTCCTCCAAGGACTTGAGACAATAGCCTGCCTTCTCCAGCAATTGGGTGGCAGTCATCTTGTCAGTCTTGTCAATCTTCTCCTTCTCTGATTTGTCTACCTTCTGTTGATCTGTGCCTGAAGGCACCGCACTCGAGGCCTGGCCATCTGGTGCGGGGTTGACCTCAGCACTCTCTGTCTTCTCCTTCTTCTTCTCGGCCTTCTTTTTCGGTTTGGCCTTGCTCTTCGGAGCCTTCTCCGATTGCCTTTGCAGTCCAATTCCACTTGAAGAGTCACTGCTGGAGTCGGAATCACTGCTGGAGGAATCCGAGTCACTGTCTGCCTTCTCCTCTTGAGCTGCCTTTTCAAGAGCTGCTGACATTTGCTCCTCACATCTGTGAATGGAATATGTGAGAGTGATTACAAATAAAACGCTAAGTAATCAGTACTTTGCTTGTTTTTCTCAGCAACTGGAAAAAAAATCTAAAGTGACAACACCTGTCAGGATGTCTAGAGTCTAGACCGCAATGCCACTGCCAGTGGCTTTCAATATGACTCGGACAATCTTGGGAAGCATGGTGCCACCATGCGAGTCATTGATTGCATCAAGGAACATGATGTGGGAAGAGTGGTATGAATTTCCTTTTCTGGGCACAAACACTTTCATACAAACACAAATGTCATAAAAATATTATTTTCACATATCACCTGTCACTTTGGTATTTACATGTGGCTACATGCGTTAGGTATTTACACGTGGCACTACCTACAGTCTGTTACACTCGCTGCCTAGTAACATACTTAAGTACATTTTCCTTCATAACTTAACTACCTCCTGGTTGGTATGCTGCATGCCTACCTACATGTTTACTAACATCTTAACAGCTAGCAAAAAACATAAACACACTTCAGTTCAGGGCCGTAAAGTCTGAACCCATCAGAAAGGGTCGGCACATCAGCAAATACATTGAAGACCCTTTGCAATTCCCTCCCCGTCCTGAGCAACACCAGTAACTTTGCAATCCTTCTTGGCCTTGTTGAAGGATTCCTTTTGTTCGTCCTTGTCTTCATGCTGCTCGACTTTGCTCTTCTCCACCCCAAAGCGAGTGCCCATGACAATCTTTTTGGTGCCCTTGGGTTGGTCGGAAACTGCTACTCCTTCCTCACCAGCTTCGTCCTATCAGGGAATACTGGGTCTGGCTTGTCTTGCTGCAAAGAGTTCTATCATAATAGCTTTTGTGTGATTTTCTTTGACAAGTTCTAGATATGTTATGTTGTACACGCTACATGTGAAATGATCCGCAGTCTCATCTCATACTTATACTGATACTTGTACTGTCTACCTTTAACTATACTATACTGACTTATAACTTATGACTACCTAGATAAATTTATAAATATTATATATTATTATATTATATTAAAAATATTATCATTATATTATAATTATATTATATTTTAATCATGTATCACCAATCCGAATCTGAAAACCTATGTTAGATACAGGCTATGGCCAAAAGTGGGTTTAAAAAACTGTCATTGGTCTAGAGAAGGATTGCATTGATTCTGAATTCCCCACTGTCCATTGTATAAATCTGAAACACCGTTTTCAACTAACCTCAACATGTTTCTTTCCATCGCTTTCCTCTTTTTCCGGTAAAATGTTGAAACATTGAAATCATTGAATCAAAACCTGATTCGATGAAATAATGAAAAGTGGAACACCCTTCCAACGTAGTTTTGACAAAAACCCGGTCAAATTGCAAAGGCATCTCAAGCACATCCGTAATGTATTTCTTCTTTTGTGCAGTGTTGCGAAACTTCTTTTTGGCTTCTGGAGGTGCATACTGCGAGAAGTAGGCATCGATGGACCACCATGTGAACTCCTGAAAAATGAACACTGCAGCTGGTCTGTCCAAATTTGGACGCGTGCAAAAATGATAAAAACAAGCAGTACACTCTTACATACTGACACTATTGATATTCACACGCCCTCAGCTCAACAAAGGTCCTAGCGCAATGTCAATGTCCTTTTTGGTGAATTTGTTTGCCAAGTGTTCTTTATGTTCAGTATTCTGATTCTGTGTTGCTAACTGTATTCCGAATTCCTATTACATGGCGCCAATCATAAGGGCACGTACCACAACCCAAACCGTACGGAACAATGACATGAATACAAGCATGAACATGCCCGATCAAACAAAGTAAAATATCATCATTCATCATTCATCATCATTGGCGGCATGCCCATCCTATCAACATCAAAAATCAAATGCTCACTCATGTAACACATGTAAGTAAGTGTCCTGCTTCAGGTCTATGTAGTTTTCCTCCTTCTTGTTCACAAAAAGTTGCACATCAACTTTTTCGTGTCTTGGCCTTGCCTTTGGGTTCACTGCCAGTGAGCCCACCAATGTCTTTCGTAAAGACAAGAACCTTGCAGTCCATAAGCCCGGAAGAGGGGATGGAAAGAAGGTGTTCCTAAATGTTGACTGGTGTGACAATTCAAGTCGGTCTTGGCAAACGGAAGCACACGGAATTGTAGTGCACGTTGCTACTTCAACAACGACATATGATGTGAAGGAGGTATCGTTCTGATCAATGTAGAGCCTAAAGCGTCCAAGGATAGGATGACAAGGGCCAATAGTCAATAGTCGTTAAGTAAAGTACATCCGTATTTTACTTGATATGATATCAATATCTAAATTCTAGATACAACAGCACAGTAACTACAACAACAGCTAATACAACAGCTACTACTACTACTACTACTACTACTACTACTACTACTACTACTACTACTACGACGCCTACTCCTACAGCCACCGGCTACTGCAATATTTTCAAAAATGCTCAACTCTCAAAGTAAACAATATTTTGTGTTGTCATCCTCACATCCTACTGCAAAAGATGTCAAGGCTGGCCAGACACAGAAATGGGAAGCATTGCAAATTATTCTGACATTGCCACAATAAAGCTTTGATTCTAGTGCACACTTTGAACCAGCAACGAACCAACCCACCGACACCAGTAGGAATACAGCCAAAACACTTCTCCTTCAGAGGGGGGTTCTCAGAGATCTGGAGAACCAAATTAGGCAATTGCATCGCCTTGAAAGAGCCTCTGTGGACGTAAAGGCAAACCATACAGCTGCCTCCCTGACCCGGTCTCGACGATCGCACCAAGTATGGGGAAGTCACAGACTCAGGGCAATCCTGGCGCAGCAAGCATTGTAATGAGGCAACGGCTTGTGAGCTTGCGTCATTCAGTGGGGAGGGGCAAATACACAGTAAGGAAAGGTGGAGAATGCAGGTTGTCCAAAGCAAACCTTCTACAAAAACCTGGTAGCCACATGACTCAGAGACCCCAACATAGTTGATTGTCAATGATGCAACCACTCTGATTATTTCAGAAAGCACGTTCTTCCCTTGCATAGTTAAATGGAACATCTTGAAGCATCATCGTTACATACAGTCCAGTATAGTGAATTACGTATATCATGCCGAATATCCGTATATGATATGTCAAATCTAATGTATACCAAATATCAATATATGAAAATGAACATGTAACATGTAACATGTACATGTACATATAATACAATTCAATGATGATATGATATGTAAAAAGAATTCTGCAAGCAAAAACACATGTCACACATCACCTACAGAATACATACAGTACAGTCTAGTCTATGTTCCAGATTTTTTTTTGTAGGACCGAAACCGCTTACACTAAACAAATCGTCGTGAATTGTGATTCTGGATCATTGTCATTGGAGTCATTGTCATTGAAAATGAATGACTATGACTCTGACTATAGACTATGACTATGTCTCACACTCAGTGTGCATTTTGCCCACACGTTTTTTTTGCTGCTCCGTGGCCAAGCTCTTGGGAATCAATGATTTTCAATGTGATTCCATTTGCACGAAAAATGTTGAGGCAAAAATGTTTAGAGTCTAGAGAGGCTGTGGCTTGTCAAACAATTACAGCTCTGATACTCATACAGTGACTCATACATACCATAACATTTTTGATGACATAAGTTGACATGACATAAGTCAGTCATAGTCATGCAGCCAGCAAACGATCGCTTCGCGATCCTTTCGCTCCAACTTGCTTGCGAAATTTTGACTCCATGGGCTTCTTGCCTCCTGTTGTTCCTCGTTTTTTTTTTGGTCCAGTCTTACTAATACGCAATCGCACATCACGTCCCTCCGTAGCATCGGAGTTGTAAATAAAGCGTTGCACCTCCGCGATGGTGAAATGGCTGAAGAAGTCGATGTTCACTTCCATGTGGTCTTGGCCACTTTTCTTGGCGTACTCCTTCAATGCAAATAGCCGCTTGTTGTCAATGCATGTCAGGAATGGTTGATTGTTCTTTCTACTCTCAAAAACAGTCAGCCTCAAAAAGGGTGCATGCAAGCTCACCCTTCCATCCAAGAGATCCTGCACAAGTTCCGATACGAAGCGACCACATGAGAACATGGCTTGGCATGACTCCATCAAATCACTATGGTGTAAGAGTCTGACCTCCACCTTGGTCAGCACTCCATTGTCACCGGGATTGGAGGGAGAGTGACGGCGAAGTTCCGGTGCCATGGAAGGCTTTGGACGCGTCATGACTCTCATGACTCACGACGGAGAAAAAACAACTGAGTCAATTGAGTCTGGAAAACTGCAACAGCCGAACGGCAACGAATGATTTTGAGGTTCCCCTCATGTACAATGACGATATCCGACGATATCAATATCAATATCAATGTCAATACATCATCAGTAAATTATTGAATTGAACCGCCAAGAATTATTTTGCTGGTAAAAACAAACAGACCAACTCCCAAGATACCATTTGTATTGAATATTGAGCCTCAATGGTTCTCAATGATTACCACTGGTATGGGGGTGGGGTTCTGCAGGGGATTCACTTGGACCCTTATGGACTCAGACTCATACCGTATACCGATACTGTATACCGCCGTATAGGTATACCATCTCTTTTTCAAGTGCAGAAATGTCACATGTGCAATTGCAGGTGAGTGATGGCCAATATATTTTATCATGCCAACAGTCAACATCAAGTAATTGTAGCAGTATCAACAACAAAACACTACTGCACACGTGTAATGCCGTAGGAAACCTTACCAACATCCCTCATCAGATTCAGGCCTATGCCGCCTACCACTACAATTTTTTGACCGCTTCACTACGTTTATAATTCATGATTCATAACTTTGACTTTGACATTATCCAGTTTTTATTCCTTCAGTCGGTAGTCAATCAGTCAGTCATATCAAGATTTGTTTTGATCGGGTCCCACAAACACACACCCCACCCCTGGCCCATGTTGTTAAAATCATGGACCTCTCCTGATCTTGTGCGCCAAACTCCTGCTTGCACAAGCAACACGTCTCAACGAGATTCTCATTGGCCATGCTGCGAGCGCCTGACACCTGACCCCTTATCTGAGCGGTCTGAGATTGGGCAAGTTGAAAAGGTGCTACAGAAAGTCCAAAATTCAAGAACCACCACTAGCCACTAAACAAACGGATACAAGCTGCTTGTGCGTTTTCCAATTGTTGGTTTCCACATGCTACCCGTGACAACCAGGTAAAAGGTTTCAGCACAGAAAACACGAAAGTGGAACACTTGGATTCAGTCAACCTGAACTTCAATGACACTTGACACTTGCCATTATTACCGGAGTCTCTGATCATTGGATACTGATACTGATACTGTAGTTGATTCTATACGAGCGCTTGTCAAGATCACTGTTTTTTTGTCCTGCTAACGCTGCCTGTCCGACTGTCTCCGAGAAACACCAGCCAAACATTTGGCAACCAGTCTTCATAGTACCATTAATGCCGGTCTATGCAGGTCTGTAGACGTATGAGAACCCCATCAAACGTGTTCAAAAACACGCCTGCCCAACCCACCACCGCGATTCTGATCAGCGCTGGCAGCAAAAACAAAACCCTACGATTGCACCCTATGCACTTTTCTAAAAAGAGCAAATGTCAAATCAAATGCCAGTTGCTTTTAGTCATTCTGGTCTGGTCATTCTATTGTCTATTGCAAACCGAAAGAACATCCGCAACTGAAGCGTTTTTACCTGACCTTAGACCTTAGCTATTGCTTTCATGAACATAACATAATGCAATGGCAGTAGTTGAAGTACCATTGAACAGGAAAGAAACCTTTAATGATGATTCAGATTCATGAGGAATGCAGGATACCCAGAACGAGACACATATCATAATATTCACATCACATCACATATTGAAAAGAGACTAATAGAGATTTCAGAGAAGATCCGAAAGATTGTTTTCGGGGTATCGAAGATATTGCCATTGCAAATTGCAAGTTCACCTGCAATGAGGTGGTACATCAAAAGCTCATTTGGGGCACGTTGCAAAACAAGTGGTGGTCAGTGTGATGCCGCGATGCCTGCTGGGTACATGTTACATGCCCTTTTGTGGTGGTTAATATGGTATGTAAGTATGTAACGTATCCGTATGTATTATGTATGTAACAACATAATTTGACCAACACTGTAACACGTACTGTAGTGTAATATGTTGCATCCCTAACCTGGTTCATGATTCCGACCGCCCATCCATCCCCATGAAATATCATATACTAAGGGCTCGGGGTTAAACAGCATCATCATTGATAACACAACATGTCATTGTTTTGTTCTTTGTTTTTCATTCCGTTCAGTCTTGTTTTAAAGACAATGTTCTTTTGGAAATTGTGAAGGCAAATGCAAGATTAGAAGGAAAAGTGCAAAAACGGGTGATCACTATCCCCTAAGAGCTGAAGTGCTTGAGATAGAAGCTCAATCTGACTCAAAACGAAACAGATTCACACATCGCCTGAGTTTCCTAGGCGGCTCTTTTGGGGAATTTACGGCGGTATCATTTTCATCAATAACCAAAATGCCCTCACTTGTGCCCTCTCTCTCTAATTCAATCTTGGCCTCCATGGAAGTCAGCTCCCTCTCTAAATTGAGCAGAGACATGAGCAAATAGGCGTCAGTCGTGCCTGCCTTGAGTTCCTTCAAATCACTCAAGGTCACATTCTTCAAGCACTGGTCCATGAAGCACAACTCATGGAAGAAAGACTTTTGGCGATTTTTGTTCATCCACTCATAGATGAAAGACATGGCCCCAAATTCTCTCCCACAACCAGAACAATGTGGATGGTCATGTTCTGGGTTCTTGCATGAGAGACCAATCAAACCTTCTTCCCTGTCATGACAAATCCGCACAGTCAAACCATCTGTTGCGGCTTGGGGGGGCTCTGTATCAGAGCATACAAGTGTCCAGCCTTCTGTGCGTTCAGAGTCATGGTCAGTGTCACTGTCGTTGTCATTTTCCGGAATTTCAACTTCACGAAGAACAGGCTTAAGACAATCATGTGCACTGGGGAGGAAAAAGGCAAGGCACAATGCCAGCACAGTCCCAATGACTGGCACACTCATTGCTTCACCTGGAAAGGGATGTGACATCTAAGTTGGTTGAAACTGGAGTTCACCATGGTGTGCACCAATGTATCCACTAATGAAAGCGCAAATGATACTGTAAAGCCGCAAAGCCTATATATAATTATATAATAATTTAATATATCATATAATATATCATATCATATATATGATAATTTCATATATATCATTNTATCATGTTTGCAATACACTGCGCAGACTTCACGGGGGCTATTGAATTACCTGGAAATATGAGACATCCTTTGGATACATAGTGAACACACTTCAGAACCGGGTGGGTAAAGCTTTGTCAAGCAGCCAAGAATCCAAGCATGATAAAACAAATCTTATCAGTTGTCGGGTCACTTGTTGAGTCATACTGAAAAATCATGTCATTATGTCCATGTCGTTTCATTTGCGCACCATCAGATCATGTCATAACACCTGACAACCACCTAGTAATTATAGATCTACAGCCTGCCACTGGCAGCTTGCCACTTTCCTTTCTAAGTCGGATCCCCTTAGGCCTGCAAGGATGTTGATGTCTGTGTAGGTCATGCCCAAACAGCCCATATCCAATTTTGCAAGGTCAAAGCCTTGAAGTGTAAGCAAGTCCTGGGAAAGAAATTCAGAAGGAACAATTTGTCCAGCCCCCAAAGGAACTTGAAACAATATAAAATAGAAGCTGAAGTTCATGACTCATGAATGTCATGAGTCATGACTTGTGACGGGACTCATGACTTCTGAATTTGGAAAACTGTGAGCTCGTACGTACTTCAGGACTTTATGAAGAAAAATCATGAAACCTGTAACATGACGACTCAAAAGACTTTACTTAACTAACTTATTAATGACGATCGACGATGTGACAATGACAATGACTCATACCGATATTGAGACCAAAAATACTAGACCAGTACCAGGGACTGCACTTGCTGAACTGGTGACCGGTTCTTACAAAGCAGTCCTCCCCACGAAGTAGGTCTTGCCTGCTAAAGTCCCAGATCTTGTTGAAGGTGGTGATGGCAGAAATGGAATCATTATAGGAAATTGCCTTCCTTCCAAATGAACCTGCAACGGTTGCTACACTTTGTCAAGAACTCGTAAGTGTCAGAGTCAGAGACGCTAAAAGCAAACGACCCTGGGCAACTGTGCCCCATTCCAATACAGCCTTTTTCCAATACATGCTTCAAGGGTAGAACATCATGTATTCAGATATAATTAGTCTCGCATACGGTATACGGTATATGATAAATATGATACTGACACTGATACTGATACTATGCTAAATTATGTTTGGAATGAAGAAATGCAAGGATGACCACATCAGTCTTCAATTCCAAGACTCCAAGATTGAGCCTAGAAACGGGCCACATCGGTAAAGACGTGTTCCTTCTTCGGATCCACCCCTTTCACCTAAGATGTTTTGGAAGCGACGGTCTAGGTCACAACACAAAAAAGCTAGCTGAAACACATTCAATGGACCATGGACCATGCATGGTTCATTAGCCATGTTGCACACAAGTCAATCAGAACTCTAGAGCCGCTAAAATGATTTAGGTCGGGCTTGTACTGTCATTATAACATGTACTGGGTGATAAAACACCTTTCCAGTCATGGAATATGGAAAAATGCAAAACAGGGGAAAAATGCAAATGCACGTCATGCTATTACAAAGCAATTGATATATTAGAATTAGATATATAAAATTCATACACTGTAACATGTATTTGAATATTGGATACCCGGAAAACATACTTGTGTGAAAATGAAACGATATGTGATTATATGATATGATATATATGATTATATGATATTTAATATAATATTAAATTATGTGTGACATAATTTTATGATGGAATCATCCAATGCTTTTGAAAGCGAACTTGAAAAAACTGAACTGATTTATTACTACCGAAAAAGACATAGAAATTACAAAACATAAAACTACAAATCAAACATGTATAATTTAAGTTCATGATAAAATGATGTGATTAAAATGTCAATGTCAATGATTCATGATTATTTGATGATGATGACGTGATGCTCAACAAAAAACAACTTTAAAGATAAGATAAGACTCACCATAAAAACTATAACATATCAAACTAGAGTAGAGAAACATTCCTATACAAAAACGTACAAAAGTTATATTTAAGTTAAAGTGATAAGTCAAAAAAATGTTAATTAATATAGCCTGACTACAATTAAGTTATAAAAGTGACATGTGTAACATGTGCTTTACAAAATAAGATAAAACATCTATTAAAAGAAATTATATCTATAATTTATAATTTATAATTTAAAAAAAAAATCATATCATATAAGTTAATTTAAGTTAAGTTATGTTATGAAAAAATGAACAAATCTATCTTATATATCAATGTTTTTGGAAATAGCTCTAAACGGTTTAGAGCGGTATAGAGCTATTTCTTCAAAAACAAAATGGAATAGCTCTAAACGGTTTAGAGCGGTTTAGTACTATTTCTCAGGTATACAGCTAAAATTCGTCATGATTTTCCATATAGATCAGAGCGGTTTAGAGCGGTTTAGAGCGGTTTCTAAATTCTACAGAAAGTTTGGTGGTATACAAGTCAAATGAAATAGTACTAAACGGTTTAGAGCGGTATAGAGCTATTCCTGAAAAAGGAACAAGAAGAAGCTCTAAACGGTTTAGAGCGGTTTGGAGCTATTTCTAAAATACGTGTTTTTCTTGTATTATATGATTTTTTTATAATATATATTATTGACTATATATAGACTATATAGATATATTATATATATATATCATATATTACATAACGTTTTTCTATCTATGTACAACTCAAAAACAAGATCAAAAAGTATGATACAGTTTTTCCATAAGTGATCAACATGCCATACCAATATGGCCAGGCTATTACAGATACCGATACCGATACCAGTATATCATGGCTTTTCTTTACCAAAAGAACTTGAAGCTGCGAGCAAAATGAAAATGATGTAGGATATGATATGAACTGGATATGGAAATGCCATCATGGAATGCACATTTCTCAGAAAATGATTTTCCAGATCAACAGCCCTATTATTAATGAAGAAATAAAGTGACAGTATATATTAAATATCCTATAAGTAAGTATCAGTATCAGTAAGTAAAAGATACAGACTGATTGGCTAGCCTTTCACCATTTGCTCTACTTTCAGCCGAGTCACATTCAGAATGCCGTAGTTGATATCCAAAGCCTCCTTTTCCCTTTTATTCAGCCCAGAAACCAAGGCATCATTCTGGTCACTGTAAATGGGGGGTCCGAGATGTTTGCCAAGCCTCAACTCCTTCTTGGCCGCTTTGGCCATTTTCTTGACGTGGTCTGTCCTCACCCCATCCTGCCACAGCTGCAATAAAGTAGACCCAGAAAATGTCTTTGGAAAATGAAATAGCTCTGGACATTTTAGGAATAGTCCTAAACCGCTCTAAACCGCTCTAAGCCATTCCTGAGACCAAAAATTGGGTGATTTCAGTGATTTCCCATTACGAAGATATCAACATCCCATCCACCAAGTGGTTAAAAGTTTCAAGCCTGGTTGGAATATCAGGAAACATTCTCAAACTCCCCCCACGGCACACTCAAAAATTTGGACCACTGAAATGAAAAAATCCAGAAGGGTAGGAATGTAACTCGAATGATTCATGTCAAATCATCACAGAAGGAGGTTTCCACATTCAATCTAATCTAGGTTTTTGCTGACAGGGGTGAAAAGTTCAAAGTTATATAAAAATTAAATGGGACCTAGTGATCACACAAAGGACTAACATGTGAATTGTGAGACATGAGTGGAGCCCAGTGGAGCCAGGAAAAATGATGGGAATGAATTGAATGTAGTTAAAATCATGATGAGTCACAGTCAGAGTATTGGTTCACCATTTGGGATTCCAATCGATTTTGGCGGTACCTTTATCATTTAATCCTTTGTTCAAACTATCACTTTCTGATCCGAAATAATTGCATATCAAAATGTCATAACTAACTGACAACTTACAACAATATGAGTTGGTGGTTTCAGTCAAGCCAGAAGATTTCCGACTTGACACTGATGTCACTGATGTCAGCTGATTGCTAGTGCAATGACGCAATGACATTTTCAATCCAGTCTGAACTTGAATGAAAGGTTACAGGTTACCCGTTGGTTGAACTCTTCAAACTAAACTCACTTGTAGAATGCTGATGCTGGTCAAGGAATTCATGACAGTCTTTGGTTCATGTCCCTGTCCTTGGAAATGGCTGTGCAAGTCGGTGGCACGTCCAAACTTTGCAAGACATAGTCTACATACGCCCGAGCTTGTGAAACTGTCCCTGTACCTTCAGTTCCTTTAGTGAAAGCAGGCAAAACAACTTTCCGCAAGACATCCTGGAACACAAACTCCAATTGCTTCTTGGATGCGAGGTAGCGCTGGACCATGATTATGTAAACTCTGTTCCGGCTCTGGGGCATCCCCCAATCAGCTGAACTCAGTTTGTTTTCAAGGCAGGAACCAAAATTTCAAGCAAAAGATATGCTGTGGTTTCTTCTACTGTAAAATATCATAATATCCGTATCTTTGAAGTCAAAAAGTGGCTACTTAATATTTTCATTGAAAATGATCAATGACTTGACAACTACAGGATACCGGATATCTTGCAATTCTAACTAATACTGATACTGACTGATATTAATAACATACAAAGTAGATGACAAAGTCAGTCACATCATTTGACCTTGATTGATGTTGATTAAACGTTTTTCTTATCATTGTCAAAGAAGATTGTTTGCCACGAAAAAGCATATTAGAATTTAGCTAGGCTAGAGCTATTGCCCCCTATTGCCGTCAAGGCAGGACTGGTCATGTCAATCTCAACGCCAATGTCATCATGTCCAAACAAACATGTAAACAGAAAACAGTAAACATGTAGACTGTCGCCTGTAGACTAGGTTCCAAGTGATTCAATCAGTCTACTGTTTGCTGTTTGCTGCATCATGAAGCATCTCACAAAAAGGAAAACTGGAGTATCACATCACTTACAGTAAGTCACATCAAACATTGTGATGATGACAGTTATAATACTGGCTAGCTTTAAGATATGATTTGATATGATTGATAGTCAGTTAGTGGAATGAAATTTCCGTAAGGGCAAGGCAATACTTGATGTCAAAGAAAGGAGCTCATAGCGCCAAAACATTGGTAGCAAACCTGCCCTCCACATTCAAAACGGGGTAATGCATCTTCCATACGGAGTTCAGTTCTATCATCTGAACATGGTGATAAAAACAAAATCAAAACATTACACCGTTTAATCGTATTTCATGTACTTGACTGACATCAAAACAACACGCGATGATCCGGTACCCGTGCTGAAATTTGGGTCATGAAGTGATCCATTCGGTTGTTTGATGATCATATGATATATGATGATATATGAATCAAATCAATATCATATCAATATGCCACTTTGCCGCGCCACATCAAATGAGACTAATAACTTAGTCTTTAACTAAAAACTATGACTATGACTCTGACTATAACATGGTTTGTTGATTCTAAAGTCCAAAGTATTCAAAAATTATTCGTCACGCAACATGGAAACTATGCAGCCAATGCAGGTCGAAAATACCTGTTACATGTAGTCAGAGTACATAATTTGGTCCATATGGTATCATATCATATGTGATCGTGATTCATGAGATGCCAAAATGGAATACTGAATACTGTAAGACACATGGTCACATAGTTAAATTCTGATCAAAGATGCCTTTGAAACACAGGTTCAAATCCCCCAAACTCTTGCAAGCGGGGCTCTTGAGTTTGACTGGCATGACGTGGTAGCCCGGAATCAAAGCCAGCCCAATGTCTTCCCCATTAAGCTTTCCATAGAGCATGAAGTCCGCAGGAGTCTGACAGGTGGAGAGGGTGAATCTCTTTTGTTAGAGGCTAGTGGCTAACGTAAGATAAATATGTACTATACCGAATATAATTTTGATACACTGTCCTCTCTCTTTTTCAGTCACTACAGGGATCCAGCAGCTAAAAAGGCTTAGTTCCAGCTACACGGGTCGAGTGTGGTGTTCATCACCCCCAAAGTCTGGGATTATATAATATTACAAGCCACTGCTATACTATACTATACACCCCTTCCAACTCCAGCATCGTTTGCAAATCTCCGAAGGCAAAGGGTTCCTTACTGTAAAGCATCCCCTGGTTTTGTCTCAAAGGGAATGATTTTATTGTCTTTTGGATCCACCCGGTAAATCCCCAGTATTCTCTCAGGATGCCAGCCTACACTTTTGTGTAAAAGGATGGACTGCAGCAACAAGTGAACTTGCTCGGATTTTGGGTACCAACAAACTATTTTTGCAGCAGTCAACTTGATGAATCCCCAATTCCTATTTTTCATCACTTGTCATAAGTAGGTAGAGGCCAGAATTGATACCGAAGCATGTTTCCTGCTATGGGAGGTGGTGTAGAGGGCTGGGCAAAAACCAACAAATGCACGAAAACAGGCAGGCATCTTTCTGTAAATAACATCCCGGTCATTCCAAACATCTGGAAGTTTCATCTTGTTCATGTTCTTGCTGTCAATCTCAACTTCCTTCTGTAGATGAAACTCCAGTACTAGAAAGCAACAGTAGGAAAACTTGGTTTCAATGAAAATTTGTTAGATGCTGGAAAGCCGAGAAAACAAATAAGGAATCTTTCAAGTCCTTATTTTTGACATCAATAATACCCTGTAAACATCACATCATGATATAATATCAAATCTAAATCATGAACATCAATGAAAACATCAGTCTATCTATCATTGATTGTCAGTCTTTATTTGCAATTGTATCTTTTGTGGAAACTGAATCTGAATATGGTAAGAGTGAGTCATAGTCATAGTCATAGTCTCAGAGTCACAGAAATATAATATACCATAGAGTCATTGCACATGACTATACTATAATTTATAATAATTAATTATTGTAAACTGAACACGGGTGATTGGACCAAAATCACTGGGCAAATTGCAACCTAGAAGAGATTGGAGGGGCGAATGACAAAACACATTGCTAGGTGATGAAAAAATAAGATTAAGGATCACACTGAAAGCCCAATTGCAATGCCCAACATGACAAAGACCGATGTGACCACTGCCAACATGGCAAAAAACTCCTCCAGGTCCATGCCTTATGTTGGGCTGTTTTTTTTCTGCTATGCTGTGCTAGGCTATGCTCAGCACTGCTTGCGCACAGTAAAATGCCGAAATGCCTTTGACATCTCTCTCTAATGAAGTCAAGTCATATTTTATCATATCAAACAAACATAATTCTGCTTTTGATATGTCTCGACTCATGACTATGACCCGACTCTGTTTCCTACGGATACCTTATTTGCCTGTTCCTGGTGTGAACTGACGAACAAATTAACAAATTGACAAAAATTTTAATTAGATTATAAACTGTATGTATTGTCTATTGTTTATCAGTTCACACCAGGTTTTGTTTGATGGGCCTTTGTGATGGCGCTGGTACAAAGTATAAAAATAATTGTTTGCCAGGGATTTTTACTCACACTTGTCCCTTGGGGTGTCAAAGATTATCTTCCCAAATCGTGATACCGTGATACCAGAAAAATTGTGAGGCTAACCATCGAATCCTATCACATCATATCCCGCCACAACAAAAATCGAATCATATAAAATACATTCAATAAAGTAAAATAAGATGCCACTGCCGCTGCCTGTAATATGCAGAATATGACAAGACTTGAACTTAATGACCTTAAATTGGACCTTCAACCAAAAACAATTCCTTACACCACATCATTGAAAAAACAATACCATTCCAAAAAACTTGTACCGCGGGTACATCAAACAAAAATTGAAAGACTATA
>DF240569.1:56470-110660 GCA_000507305.1 Breviolum minutum Mf 1.05b.01
CCTTACACCACATCATTGAAAAACAATACCATTCCAAAAACTTGTACCGCGGGTACATCAAACAAAATTGAAAGACTATAGACTATAGACTGACTAGAGTGACTAGACTATAACTAATGATTCAATTTCAGTTTCCAGTTGCAACTGGAAGTGTTTTTGTAGGATGAAAATGACTTGACGATTCAATAGGTGGTTGGATCATTTCTGTTGCTACTTTAAACATGCTTTTTCAGTGCTGCAATTTCTGCAGCTACGGCAAATCCAATTGGGCTGTCATTGTGTGGGTGAATAATTGCAAGTTCAGAAAGCCTTTGGCTAACTTGATTTGCAAGACCTTCTCTTTGATATAGGTGCCTCAGGCAGCCTTGGTGTACCCATACACTTGGACGGCGCGTGTTGTGATACCATGAGAATCTGACTTCACCTTTGGCGATCTTGTTGTTACAGTAAAAGCACGAACTTCTAGCGCTCACAGCTTCTGCACAAGAATCCAAGCCGATCCCTTTTGCAAAAAATGATGATGGTGGCAATGATGGGGTTGACGGTTTGGAAGAGTCAGCTGTAGTAGTAGCGGGTTCGCTCTTCACAGCATCTGACCCACCTCTTGGAACAACATGTGAGGAAGAGCTTGCAACTTCAGAAGAGCCAGCTGCGTCAGCTGCAGCATCAAGAAGGACCATTTGACTCTCCATCATGCGATTGACTTTTGCTTCCTCTCGATTGGCCTCTGCAGACTGTTGATACTGCTCAGTCTCCTCATGCAAGTCAACGTCCTTGAGGGGATCAACTTCAGTCGTCGACCCATCACTAGCTTCACTACATGCTGCCAAGCTTGCTTCCTCCTCCCAAGTCTGGTGGAAGCCTTGTTGGTTTCCAGCGGCTTTTCTCTTGTGTTTTTTTTCTTCTGTCGGAGTCCCTGCAACTTTTTTTCTTGCTGGCTGGTGCACTCAGCCGAACACGTAGCTTTGGCCTCGGTTTTCTGACAGTCAGCTTCGTATTCTTGTCCAATGTGAAGTCCTTGACCTTCCCCAAAGCCTTGACAAACAAGCCGTTGTTTGTGCCTTTCATGAGCAGAGAGTACCGCCAAATTTCCACTTGCACAGAACTCCCTCCTTCCGCAATCATTCTTTGGAACAGCTGGTGGGAGGTTTCAAAGCGCACCTCGCCACTGAACAAGAAATTCCCTTCGTCCTGGTCGGGCTCAATCAAAACGTGAAGCAAAGGCCTTGCCATGCATATGCCAAGAAAACCGAAGTAGGAAAATGAATCCGTGCTCATGAAGAGGAGGCTGCCCACTTTCACATCGTGTTCCAACAATGCTCTGTTAAATACCTTCACGAGCTTGCAAATGACGTCAAGGGACTGGTCCTGTTGGCACAAACCACCGAATTGTTGATGACATGTCATACCGACATCAGCCAAGTCAATGTCACTTTCAGAGTCATTGTCAATGCCATTCTCATTGGTAGCAGTCGGAGCATCTAATTCAGCGAAAGGAGTGTGAATTGCAAGTCGAAGAAATTCAGAGCATGTGCTGGTCGATGATTCCAGGTCAATGAAACTTTGCTTCAGAGCACCTCCACCTTGGTTTTCCAAAGTCGATTCCCCCCAAAAAAGGAGTTGACTAGGTCTTGGTTGACATGTTACACACACCTGATTACCATGGGACCATGGTTCTTCATAAAGTCAATGTATGTATAATATGTAAACATTAAGTACTGGATACTCGATACTGTGGGTATGAAATATGATATGTAACTCATAATAAAATATAAATATAATAATTGTAAAATAAAAAAATATATTTAAATATAAGTAAAAATTTGATACATGTTAAAGGATACAGTATAAGCAGTACAGTATAAGTAAAATATGTACTGTGATGTGTGTATGTCACACAAGTGATACGTGTATTTTGTATGTAATGTTATGTGAGTGATGTGTACCTGAGTATGTAAATGTGACTGTATGTGTATGCATTGTACTGGACTGTATGTGATCAAGAATGCATTGATGAATGATGTATGTATCATACCTCGACCTAGCACTAGATGGTCCACATGTTGTCCTGCTTTCACCGTGTTGGGAAGCTAGGTTCCATTTGGACAAAAGCTGACAACAAAATTAAAAGCTCAGCTTAGTGATTATTGGTGGCAAGAAACTATCTCCCAGTTGAGTTTGCGATGCCCAAACTGGATGCTTTTCACCGTGCTGAAAATTGATTTGGAGCCTGCTGGCTGACAGTTTTTTCAGCGCCTGCTTCCCAATAATTTCATTGTCCTCAGACTCAACTACCCCTTTTGGTGGTAAGGCTGTTTGCCTGACATCCTGTCGTTTTTGCTCCTCGTACTCTGCTTGGACTTCATACGAATCCTTGTCATCCATGGAGAGGTGACGCCACTCGTCAGCCAATTTTTTGATTTGAACCTTGTATTCTGATGGGTTCAAACCTGATTGGTCTTTCAATTTCTCCCTTTGAAACACGTTCCAACCAGTCAACTTTCTCAGTTTTCGGGAGGCAGCAGCCTCTACTCTCTGGCGCTTGGTAGCTGGGTTCTCCCACAAGCGGTCCTAAAAATTGCTTGGCAACTACGGGAAACAACTAGAGTGAAATAAAATGTACGAGTACAATGTGTTAAAGCATCTATTATTCTATTATCTAATTATCTAGCAAATACAAATGTAACGTACATATTACATTTTACAAATTACATATTATTACAGTACATATCATATTTCACATCTGTATTAAATATAAAAAATATATAATATGAGTGTTGCAGTATTTGAAATCTTTTTGTGAGTATCAGTATGTTTGAATGAAAAAGGGTACCTTACAAAGCTTTCAATATTACAGAACTAGTTGAACTAGTTGATATGAAATCTGAAATATGATATGATTCTGATTCGATATTTAACTGGTACCGTACGGTATGTAACTATGTTGTTACATGTTATGCTGCAAATGCTGACTCAATGAGAAGGTATAATTTATCTAAAAACTAGACTATAATTACTTTCACCTCGATTCCAAATGAGTTGGTTCTTCACAATGCCAGCGATCCCCACCATATCCACCCATACATTTCCCATGACCATCATATGATCATATGATGGTTGAAACTGCTTGCAACATTTGCAGTTATATACTGGGCATACACCAGATGTTTGACTTTGAAAAAATAAACAAGTTCAGAAAGAATGTCTGACATCATGTCAGGAGATATGTCGATATGTCAGAAAGAATGTCAGAGGATATGATATTTCAGCATACGTCAGAAAGAAAGTCAGAAGATATGTCGATATGTCAGAAAGAATGTCAAAGATACAGTGATATGTCAGAAAGAATGTCAGAAGATGATATGAATATAATGTCAGAAAGAAAATCAAAAGATGCTATGATGATATGTCAGAAAGAATGTCAGAAGATGTGTTAGAAAGCATGTCAAAAGATATGTCAGTCTGAATGAGGGTCTATTCCATGGTCCTGGTCCTGGTTGTCATACATTCCATGGGATCGGCGCATGTTTCGGATGAGTGTGAGCGACAAAGAACGAATGGCAAATGTGTGGAGACAGTGTCAATTGTGCAGTCCAATACTCACGGGGTATAAAAATAGACAACAACCCTCACCTGACAACCCCCACCCGACATGTCATGGTGGGGATCACTGGAAGTATAAGTACTTTGTTTTTTTGTTTAATTTGTTCGGTCAGCAGTCATCATGCTTGAATCATCCAAAGGTTTGGATAAGAATCTGTTGACGGATCGAGTCGTCATTCATACGTTTCCGTTTAGACAAAGATTATCTTATCTACTTACTATTACTTACTTACTTACTTACTTACTTACTTACTTACTTACTTACTTACTTACTGACTGACTTACTTACTTACTTACTTACTTACCTAATTACTTAATTACTTACTTACTGCTTACTTACAGATTTACAGTTGCGTGAGAGCAAGTGCATCTTCCATTCGTCAATACTATACTTCCGTAGCACTAGGATACTGAGTTGACGATTCAATACTTCCGTATTTACGATTAATATTACTAGTATTACCGAATCTTGTAAACAGTATCTCGCCTCTAGCCTTTGGCCTAGTATACGGTAAAGCCTTGAGTATTTAATTAATAGTGGATATGAATTTGAATATGAAACATTATTTGATATGATACATTATATAAATTATATCGAATCATATATCAAACTATTTGTGTTAAGTTATATAATTAAGGTCTGTGGACCTGGGATCCTATCCTAGCTCAAATCAGAAAACTTACATGAATTATGAATCTGAATCTATGAATCATGAACGCCAAAAAAAAACGTGCTGAATTCAATGAAGCGAAAGGCTGCTGGCCGGGTGTTCAAGGAAACGAAAGCGTCATCCTTCTTGGTGAACTGGTTGGTAGTTCCCCGTATCCCAGATTGACGTAATATCCCTTGCACTGATTGTTTTGAGGGAAGAACTGCTTGTTCCACTGAATGTTTTACCACCTCAAAACCACGAATAAATGTCTGCAAAAAGGAAGTCTCTCGGGCTGATTGTGGGGCTTTCACGGCCCCAGTGCCAAACCTTCTGGAAGCGATTTGCACTTGCCCATTCCGAATTTCCACAGAATCAGAGCTAAGGGGGCCATATGTTGAGATGTCTGTGAGAAGCAATGTGATACACTTCTGGACTTCTCTTTGCACACTGATGGGTTGATCTGCCAGCTTGTCGGTGTGAAATGCCAAGAGGTGTTCACAAAATTCCAGCTCAAAACACTTAGGGCAAGCATTTTTGGCCATTTGAAACCTGTCCCATGAAGCAACGAAGCTTTCCAAATCTGCTTTCAACAAGGAGAGCATTTGGAACATTGGTGTCCTCATGTGATGGACAAATCTTCTCCACGCATCTGAGGCAAGATGAAGAACCATTGTAAAAAGGCTTTGCAACGAACTGTCCAGGTTTAACTGTGATTGCTGTGCCCTGCAATGAAGCGGCTCCAAACCATTCTCCAAAATGTTCAATGCTCCACGAACAATCTCACTCCCAAATTCACCAGACACAACTGACAAAAAAAGGTCCCTGCTTTGCTGAATGTTCTTCTCCAGATTGGGATCATTCACCCCAAGCAAAGTCATTGTGGTCAACTGCCCGCTTCTCTTCAAGAGTTTGTTCATCGGGATATCCACAACTTGAACTACCAAATCTACGATAGCAGCTGACAATTTGAACTCAGGTTTGCTAAATTCTTGGTATACCAACTGCTTCCTCTTTGCGTTTTGTTCTTGGAAACTTTCTTCTTCAAACATATCTTCAGTGAAACTGACTTTGGCTGTGCCATCTTCAGCATCGGCTACCAAATCAATGCCCCCCAATAGTTTGTTGATGATTGTATGGTTCTTCTCATCCTTCTTCAAATTCAAATCGTTGCCCATATTGAGAAGAGATCTACTCAGCAAACTGTGCACATCAGTTCCAACTGAAATGAACGATATTGCTTCGTCGTAGTGTTTGAAACGATATAAGAGAGGCACAGGGTAACCCCTGGAAAAGAATGGCACAACCAACTCGAGACATTTGTTCAATGCGTCCTCTTGATTTTTGCAACAAGAATCTCCACTGCAGAAATGAAATATGCATTCCGAATTCAAATCTCCATTCAAAAACTCCAGTATTTGATTCAGTTTTGCTTTTCGTCTCTTCCCCCTGCACCGAAAACACTGCAAAATCTGACCGGACCGCGTCTTCCACTGTGGTGATTCCGGAGGCATAGTGTCCATCGGCAAATAGATAAAGGATTTGATCACCACTGATGCCATGGCCACAGCAAGTGATCGTCTAAATGACAATGATTCGTAGAGATGGCTCAAGCGCACCACCGTTGTCCATAACTTAGGAATCATGAGGACGCATGGTTTCCGAATCAGGGCAAGCTGGTGGATTAGACACTTAAACTTGAGTGCCAGGTATTTGTAGTCATCACTCTTGGCGACAGCCTTGCACTCCATCTTGAATGCCGATTCGTTTGCTCGAAGCGAATCCCCACAAAAAATGAAGGTCCTCCAACAATTTTGTGGCAGCAAGCCATTGGGGATACCATAGCGAACAAATGCCTGACCCATGCCCCGGCACGAAAAGAACGCCGAAGAAATAAAATTCCAATAAATGGTGTCTGCAGTTGCATTCTCTAGGCAAAGCAGGGGGGTGGGGATTCTCAGGCTGATCACTGAGCAATCACTTGAATCCCCCACCCGTCGCACATGAAGATTTTGTACGCTATTCATCACAGTATAGACTGCTGCTGTAGGTTTGGTGGACTGTGTCCTCATTCTCACGTTTGTATCGTCGACAACATTGGCACAGATTACATGAAATGTCTCTGGCTGGCCTGATGAAAAAAGACTGATAAGGGTTGCCACCAATGCTTGTATCAAGCTGTACACTGCTCGAGCCCGGTCCTCAAAGAACGATTTGAAATCCCCAGGCCTGTACAAGTCATCTTGCTGTTGCGTAGTCTCAAAGGCCTTTGTAAAGAAAAAATGTTGCAAGAAGCTCTTGTAATCATTCCTGGAGGAAACTCTGTCATGTCCGATGCTTGCATCAATCTTGATGGAGCTTTCCCCACGATGGCTGGTGTTAGCCTGTTTTTGTTCCTTTCTGTTGATGAGATTCTTGATTCGCGCCTTTTCAGTTTGTGCACGCTGTTTGAATTTTTTCAGCTCATTGCCATCCTCTTCATGGGCCATGGCACCGCAATGGGAACAATCTAAGTAATCATCAGGAAGTGAAAAACTTTTATTCATAGTCGTCAGTCAGTAGTCCAACAACCTATTGGTTTGCCTAAATTACAACAATCTGCTGTAGAAAAAAGGCAGGTTTGATGTTTACAGTCTACGGTCTACGTACAGTTAATCAATGTTAGCCTTGTTCAAAGCGACATACACTGCATCTTAGAATCTTACATTTGATGCATGTAAAGGCTAGGCCTGCAAACAACCCTACAGCTACATAAAATGTATACAGGTTCTGGATGTTGCATGTTTAAACATTAGCCCACTGGATTCAGGTTATTCCTTAAGTAGCCCGGTAGCCCTACAATCATTTGTCGCAAAGTCAAAGTCTATATGGTCAACCTTCTTCCAAACCACAATCCTGCTTTTACATCAGAACTAGAACTATATTCTTCCATGGCCTCCGTCTCCAAATTCACTACTGTTCTGTCTACTACTAAGTTACTACTACTTCTACTACTGCTACTGCTACTACATTATTTTTAGGTCTGGTGGTCGTCATGGCCCACTGTGTGATGCCTTGTGATAATTGCGTAGCCTGTTGGTAATCACCATGCCTGATGGTATACGGACAGGTCCCCGTGTCCGCTTGATAGAAACTGCCAGCTGTGAAAGGGTGCATGGGACATCAAGGGACTGTGACTGTACCAGACCTGACTACTACCCAGCTCCTGTTGCTGGCTCAAAGTGGCTAGTGGAATGCTTTCAAAACAAAGAAACTCAGGACAAATTCCGTGTTTGTGTTGAGAGGGTAGGTAAGGGTTCTAGTTCTAATCACAAAATGAAAGTGAAACCACACCACATTACATTACGCAGTAACCGGCAAACAACTTGAATGTCTCTGAATGTTCATGGATCCAATATTCATGTCAACCCTTGACTGACCCATTGCCAACTTGCTACCTCATCATGGGACCCCTTGTGAAAGCATTAAACTATGCCTTTGCCCCTGGCCTATGCCACTGCCAATGCAACCAATAAACATAACATAAGTAGCAAAATAACTGCATGCTGATTGCCGCATAACCCTTTGTTTGGTTCAAAATTATTGAACTCCGCAATGCGTTGCTCTTTTGTTTAAGTACAGAAAGGGGTGAGGCTTGCAAATCCTGCAAAGCGGCAAAGAAAGACTTTAGCCAATTAATGAACCGTCAAACATGATGGCAATAAAAGTTTTTAAGTATCAGTGTCAGCCACTTAACAGTTTATGAAGGCAAATTTACGAACTATCCGTTTGGAAGGCTGCCTTCCCAGCTTCCCTCAGGCCAGATTGCCCACTGACAAGCTCACCTTGTAGCCACTGAACTCGGGATTGAGTTCGTTCTTGAGGGCGAAGTTATCGTCAAGAATACCGCAGACCTGCAATGGCCCAATGACGGATTTGTTGCATGCTGCATGCCTACCTAACCTTTTGATATCTGTGTGAACTACACATGTCTCATTACTGTCTCATGCCTAAAAGCCTGAACTCACACAACTCTTCAAGGTGTAACATCGCCATGCATCAGAGCTACAGTGTGCTCTTGTTTTTGCTGTAATGGCAAAGACGATGTCAGCCGCATGTCACGCGTCAAAACAATATTACATATCATATCATATCAGTAATGAGTCAGCAAATGGACAGCTCCAATTTAGTAAATGAGTCAGCAAATGGACCAAAACGTTGACCAGCTAACAGCTAACAATTGTCTAAATAAAATATAAGTTATCGCCCCAACAGCATTTGTGGCGCCTCCTCCATAATTGCAACTATAGGCTTCCTCTCTCCTCAGTTCCGTCTTTGGCATCAAGTATTTTGATCATGCCATGCGGAGAGGATTTTGGAATTATAATGTGGCATGAACTGGTGAAAAAGATTTGTGGAAACTGAAATTACCAATATGCTATGCTACATTATGTGTTGTTCTCTCACTCTAGAATTTGAACTTGCACATCACATACAATGTTACAATGCTACCGTGTTACCATGTTGTTTTTCCATCCTCATGACTCATGACTCGTTTGGATTTGATAATTTGACAAATGACAATCTGGCTAGTATTTGAAGCTGGTGGGAATTGACCCGGCGCCGGGAAGAATTATATATGGCTGTCACAAAATCATGCCACATCTTCAAAGGACATGAGCGAACTAAACTTGACAAAGTGTCTGATGTGTCGTGCTCCCTGGATGAACGCCTTAGCATCATCAGTCTCCAGTGGGTTATAATTCTTGTCGTAGCGCTTCGGGTTGAGCTTCGAGAATGGCTGACAGGGCGGTCCCCAGACATAAATGTCCTGCAAACACTAAGAAGGATGAATCAATGTGTTCATTGATTTTGGTACAACGCATATTGCTGGTGATGACAGGACATGGGCTACAGGCTATAGGCTAGGCAATGCTAGTGATTTTAATCAAGGGTTCGCACAGGCCTACATTGAGCAATGTGGCAGTGCGTAAATGTGGTACTGTTTTTTCCTACGTTCATGCCATGGGCCCTTGCTCACAGCAAACCTGTGCATATGATACTATAATATAATTAATATACAATATAATATATAAAAAACTTGGCATATCAGCGAGCCATCACATTACTGAAAGAAAACTAGATAGACGATATAAAGTAATCATACAATTACAATATCCGTGTCACTAAATCTATCTAAATCTAGATCAGTATCTGAAAATACTAATGAACTCGCACAAATGACTCGACCCGTGTTTTTGCACAAGTACCCCCAAATGTTGTGCGGCAGGTTTTGTCCTCCTTGGAATCTGGCTTGCATGTCCGTCCACCATGAAGTTCGCAAGGGCCCCCCGAAAAGCCATGCAAGATGTCGTGGAAGAGGTGATCGACTTAGCTCCACATTGCAATTTTTGACCAATGCCGTTTGTCCCATATGTCATGACTTATGGCAATCATACATATGGGCCCTCAACTAGCCGACCTTTGGATTGCTGTCTACTTGTTCTTGTATTCAACCACCATGAATATACAAAAAATGCAATACACAGCTACAGTATACAGTATACAGTATACAGTATACATACATACAGTCATACAGTCATGTTAATGTTTAATGTCTAAAGAAAACGATGTTTTTCAGAAGGCCCGTCATAAATTAAAGGCTTTGTTCAGACTTTGATTTCCCGCTTTGATACTGAATACTGATTTGACATAAACAGTACACAGGTACAGTCCATATGAGATATGATTTATGACTCGATAATATCTGACTTTTCATGTCTAAAAACTTTCTATTGCGTCAGTGAAATCTCGTCAGGAAGTAGCTCCCTTGGGAATATAGTGAGGAACTTTCATTTGTATGGGTAGACTTTTTGTGAGCTACGACATCACTAGCACAGCCTAGCAGTCTGAGGCGCTCTTAGATTTGTAGTGCTGGACTGTCCAAGCCCTCTTCATCCGAGATTTGTCTGATACAGAGGAAGTCTTCCACAGAAAGCCAAGGATATTGCTCAAGTCCTGCCTTGGCTATACGGCAATACCAAATTTCCCCCCACCAAGTTGAACTCATGATGGAGAGGAGTAATGAGTAATGTGTTGAAACATTTGCAAAACATGTTCCATTGGGATTCAGAAATTGACCCATGGTGTGGCATGATTCCTTTTTGCAACGTCAAAATCCTTTTGGGTGTTTCAAAAGAAATAGAACCGGCCCACACATCATACATAGTTACATAACAGTAATATTATTATTACCAATTATCATTATTAAAACTAATAAGTATAAGTCATTAAATATTCTTCAACGAGTCATTTCAAACAAATTTTGATTTTGATACGATATGATATGATATGACGCGACGATATGATTCGATGCTTTGATTTTGGCTAAGGCTCTTCAACAATCTTCAACTTGTATCCTGTCATATCTACAGTCTGGCGTCACATGCCCCCTATTTACCCACTGTTTGCACTCTTTCAGCAGAATTAAGTTGAATTAAGTGTGACCAGTGATCAGCAATGTACCACTGTCCTCTCCCAGTGATTCATTTCACAACCCAGCAGAACCGACGGGATTAGTAATTAAAGCAGGTCACATACAATATGTTGCTGTTGCGGCCCCAGCACATGCTTCCACCAAAGTGTACCTGAGCAGAAGGCTGCCAGCACAAGAGGCATGACATCTACATCCCGTTGGGAATCAGCCTCAAAGGTCAGGCCCTTGACTACTTGAAAACTTCGTCTCCCAGGCTTACCCCTCAAAAACTCTCTCCAAAATCAAGACCCATCACGACCCATCTCTTTACAAAAATCAGGTGTCAAGTCAAACCCAGTGTCAAACCCCTTTCTTCACATAAAAAAACAAAACACAACAAAAGGCCTCCCCGTAAGAAGATCTACAAAATCAGGGACTAAAATGGGAACCACCATCTGTTTTTTTTTCGAACTTTTGTGGTTGACCGAGTTTTTGGTCTGGGTTGATTTGATTTTTTTCAGGCTTTACAAAAGATATTGGCTTTGTGGAGGAGTTCTGATTTTATAGTGGGTCCTAAATTTCTTTTGAAAAAATGTGCCACTCATACCGGCGACCAAAACCATCCATAACCCCGAGGTTCTACGCAAAAGCGGTCTGAAACCTGAGCCTACTGCAAAGCAGTATCTCTCAGTATCTCTACAAAATCAGTGGACTAATGAGGCATCTCACTACAAATCCAGGACCACTGATTCAACATCCAAAACCAGCCTACAACATTTGTAATTGTGTACACTGTACAGAAGTAGAGGAAATTCTTGGAGGGATAAAAATGAGCACGCATCATGCAGAATGCATGTAATATCATGTGTGACATGTGATGTGAGTGTACTGTACCGTACAGTTGTATTTCAGGAAATCCTGGAATCGCACTTGTTCCACACGCGCCGCAAGGTTTTGAAAACACGCTTCACATCCACAGCCCTGTTTTTTTTTGTGACACGTTATTTATATTTCAAATCATATCATACTCACTGCTGCACTGCCTATGACATATTTTTATTTGCGCTTTGTGTGGTCTGTATGGTTGAAAACGTAACAGCGCCACATGTCTTTGTGAGTGTTACTCTGTAGAATGAACACTCCCATCACAATATACTGAATTTGCTTATCCTGAGATTGCTGGAGAGCTGATAGAATTACATATACTTCTCCATGACATGACCCAGGACCCAGGGACTCTTCAACTGAACATTCTGCAACTGGTATTGGATTAGGTCATTGTAAGAAATTGCCCCATGGACTCGTCAGTGGCAAAAGTGAAATTATTCAGACCCTGTACTGTATTACCCTACTTAGACTTGACTTAGATCCTAAGGACAAGGATAGACAAACAAAAGGTCAGTTTGGAGTCTGGAATGTTTATCTTATTGAACCTCCTTTGAAATTTGCTTTAGAACCGCAAATTTTAAAATCCAGGCATCTTCTTCATCTCACCATTGTTTGAGAAGTAGGAAGGATCGAGACCCAGTGCGTCGCAAACCGTCAATGCCCACTCCAGGTACTTGGGTTTCTTTCCATCACTCCTTAGGTAGAAAAGGCTGGCCAGGAACTAGCTTCTTGCATGGCTGCATGACTCTTGCCGTTGTTCCTGCCCTGCTGGTCAAGTGTTTGGTACTGCTGATCTGATATGATATGACATGATATGATATGACATGATATGATATGACATGATATGATATGATATGATATGATTATGATATGATATGATATGATTCATGATACATGATACATGATACATGGTACAGGATACATGTTACATGTGATATTGAAGTATGGTATGGACGTCCTGGGTGGGTCAGCCCCCAAACTCTTCAAACCAAGCAGCTCAAAACATGGGGGAATATCCATCATTGGAATATCCATCATGTCATCCAACATGATGTGCTCTTCGGAATCCAGTGAGAGCGCCGATGACGAAGTATCCACTTCAGCCATGGCCATAACAGAGGCAAACTGAACAGTTGCTGCAACTTCCTTTATCCACATGCAATGTGCCATATGTTTGTGACTACTTCCAGGTTTAATGATAGTAGTTACCGCTTCAGTCCTGCGACATTATGAAAAACTGTGTCAGTGTCTCTCAAATTTCTCAATGTTAGATTATGTGATGATGTTGATCCACATGGTCCACTAGTGAGGGAGGGCTGCACACAGAGCCATTGACTATTTCAAACAATCCCAGAGCAATTGGAGATTTTATGAGATTTGATTTGTTAGTTCAGAGGAAATGTTTGTTTCATCTAAAAATCATAGTCTCATTGTTTTTTCCTCATTGTCATCCAGTGGATTTGCAGTTGCACTCATTCTTTACCACATATGTGGTGTCCCATGTTTCAAAAAACAGAAAAAGGGAAAATCGGAATAAGAGGTTGCCAATTCATCACTCATACAAACACACGATACTTATCCAATCCCCAATTATGATTTCCGAATATGAATACCAAGATCAATGTCCTTTTTCTGCATAATTTGAGTAATGAATCATGGAAAAACCTCGGGGTGTTTGAAATAGTTCTGAGATTAATTGATATAGCTCTGAGATTTTTTGATATAGCTCTGAGATTATTTGATATAGTTCTGGAACTTTTTGATATAGCTCTGAGATTATTTGATATAGTTCTGGAACTTTTTGATATAGCTCTGAGATTATTTGATATAGCTCTGTCCAAAAAACAGAAAGGGCAAGGAAAGAAGCCGAAGCAGCTAGTAATATATATAGATAGATATCTGTATACACTCCATTCTCACCTCTTCCAAAATGAGTTTCATCTATTTACCTTTGACTTTTTGCTTGAACATCACAACAACGAAATGCTATGCTCAGCCAATTCCAAAGCTGTTCCTAACAAATGCTGATACCGATTCTCTTCTGAACCAATGGAGCCACGAAAAAAAAAAAACTCGGATACTTTCCATTGAAATCCTGGCTGTTTCACTTAGGGATCCTTATTTCATTGTTACATGAAATAATCCCCAAAAATTAACTGGGTAGGATTTCCATCACCTATAAAACCCTAACTAACGAAACGGGGCCCTTTTTTTTCATGGGCTCGACCTCTTCAGTGCTCGGCGCAAAAAGGACCGAAACTCGGCGATGTGGCCCTGGCAAAATAGGTCAAAAAAAAAGTCACCCGTTGTTGTCGTTGTAAGGGGAGTTATATGTATATGTATACCTGGAACCCCAAATGACCTCTATTTTTGAAGGTCAACCCCCCAAAACAAGCCCGAACTTCCAATCAAAACAAGGGTCATTTGGGTTCAACAACTTTTGAAACCACCACCAGGTTTGTATGTATCCCCTACAAATGGCCTTATAAATGGGTAGTTGGGGTTATATGTAAGCATAAGGGGTTATAACACCATCTACTACAAAAAATTGGCAGGGACCAATCTTGTGACAGCTTCTGCACGACTTCACACGACAAGATGCGCAGCAAGTGTGCATCCTGGGATGGTATTGACCAAACTCACAAACTAAACTGAAAGAAGACCAAGGGAAAAAAAATGCTGGGATCACGTTTGCCATCGGATGATTTTGATGCAAAATTACTGTTTATGATTCAGAAATCCCCAACAACCACCTGGGAAACACAAAAAAAAAAACGTCGTAAACTATGCGGTAGACTACCAACCTCAACTAGTTTTCTCGCCGGATGTCTTCTAAACCATCAACAGTATCACCTCCTAAGAAGGTTGTTTATTCTGCTGACATTCAGGGTTGTAGATTTGGCCCTGAATCAAAGCCGCCAGGGCCCCTGGTTTCACCAATATTTAGATCCAGCTTGGAACCAAGGTACCATTTGTGTCGGAGAGTCTCCGAACATGTGTTTTGGGGGACAAATCTGCAACCTTGACATTCCGGTAGAAATCTTCGGTGCTTTGGTAAATCACCCAGGTTTTTGCTTCAGATCTTGGAGGCGAAATTTTCACAGCAAAAGCCCCTGGAAAATGATGGGACTTGGCAGGTCACGATCCAATTTTCAGGGGCGATGTTGTTAAACTTCCAGGGAGCAGTGATTGCTTGGAGGATCATGCCGGTGGATGTACCAGGCTTAATAGCCATGATTAAGAACCATGATTGGTTCAGGTTCCAGGATGCTGTTAATGGATTATTATAGTCCCTATATTGACTGGGGCAGGGTCAACTGGTCACCTTTCTCCATCACCGGCCTCGAAAAAGGCGGAGTGCACATGGTCCACATGCCCGTGTTTCAGGACCATCTCAGCAGGGCCGTTTTTTGTTGATACGAAATGGACATGTTCTTAGAAGAAGGGGAAGGAAACTTAAAAAAAATCCCAGGGTTGTACAAGAAAAAAAGGAACCTGGTTGGTGGTTTCAACCCATTTGAAAAATAATAGTCAAATTGGAAACCTTCCCCCAGTAGGGATGAAAATCAAAAATATTTGAAACCACCAACTAGACTTGTACCCATTGTACCCCTTCCCCCAAGTACTTTCGGTTTCTAACTTGCCCCCCAAGGGTAGATGAAAACGTTCCAACAGCCAGCTGGCTGGGCCTCCAACCCTTCTCACCATTGGGTTGGAAGATTCAAGGCTGGCCACAACCATACCAAACAACCCCATGTTTTGTGGCTGATTCGATCTCGAAGTCTCTTCTCCTTAAAATCAAAACACCACAAAAAAAAGGCGAACCAGCTGCCAAGTCGATGTGGGCATAGTAGATTTTTTACAGAAAAAGGCCACATCAGCAACTGACCCCCCCCAAAAAAAAACTGAATTAATTGACTTAAACTCAAAAAAACAAAATACTTTCCATCTAGGTTTGGAGGACTCAAACCCTACTAAACTACTAAACCACTTCACCATTCTGATGTTTTTTCCCCTCTGTATTTTGGTCGTACCCAACTGGAGTTGAGCATCCACACTCCTTCAGCAATCACTGTTGGGATGGGAAGCCAACAGAAATAATCCTGGCCGAGAACCGTTTTCCCCAAAGAAAATGGAAGAGAAATTTCTGGGGGTCAAGAAAAGATGTCGAAATCCAATCAAAAAACCCAGGGGGTCATTACAAATTACCAAGGACCAATGCACACTATTTTTTGGGGGGAAACCACTCAAATCTACCATAGATTTGCTGCTTGTTTGAGCCCCCCCCAAAAAAAATTGGGTCCCATTTCACGACCCCTGAAGAATCCCAACAAAAAAAGCACCGGTTTTGGGTTGAAACATAGCGAGCTTAAAACCTCCGCAAACACTTAGGTCCCCCAAAGGACTAAATGAAGGTTTACACCCTCCCCGAAGTTTAACATAGCAGTTAAACAGGGACACTTATAGGGTTTCCTTTGGGATTTTGGGGGGATTTACTTGAGATTTACTTAGGATTTATGGGATAAAACTAACATAACATAACCCCTTCAAAATGGTGGTTGGAAGACGTTTGCCTTTCCTATTGGGGATTTTATACCTTTTCAGGGGCGAACTGTTGTGAAACTTCGGGTGGGTATATAGCTTTTAGTTACATTGAAAAAAAAAACACCAAGGATTTGCCAAGTTGAAGAGTGGAGGCAACTCCCTTAGCATGTTTGGGGATAGTTTTGGTGAGATGATTTTTTGGTTGGTCACTTTTTTTCAGAAAACAAGGATTCTTTTAGCTTTTGAATTTCTTCATCTACATTCCCCAAAGTGTTTTACATAGAACCTGCTAAAGGATACCCTCCCTGAAACTAACATAGCTCCTGAAAATTAATGGCTGGAAGATGAACGTTCCTTTCGGGGCGTTTAGGCCTATTTTCAGGGGCGAACTTGCTGTTAGGTTTAGGGGCGGGAATTGATTGTTTCCAAGTTAAAGGAATCTCCTCTTCCAAAAGGGGCGCCTGAACACGATAGTTTCCAAAAGGAATCTCCTTTAATGCCCAGTCAACCTACCCCCATGTAAGGTACCCCTATGACAAATAAGGCCTTAATAAGGGGTTATTAACCATAGTTGTTCCCTTAGTAAGGCCTTATTTTAGGCTTTATTTCTCATGCGGGTACCTTACATGGGGGTAGGTTGACCAGCCATGATTCCACAGGGTCCATTTTGAGGTGAACCATATTTCTGGGCAGATTTTGGTCGAATTCCTAAAACTCTGAATGATTTTCGGCATTTTGGGACTCCCTTACTTTTCACAACCATTGGGGGGTGACCAACCGCTCAACCCCGGCGCTTAGCGGTCGCCATACTTTGCCCAACAAAAATGATTTTTGGGAACAAAAGAATCAATCCACCTACACAAGCAACTTGTCAAGTCTAATTTGTTTCAAGCTCAACGTTCTTTCCCCATCACAACTGTTGGCTGAGATAACACGCCGGAAAATCAGCCAAAAATCACGGCAATTGAAAAGGAAAATCATCTAAACCAAACCTCCAAGTCTTTGGCTTCAACATGTTAATTTTCCAGGGTCTTTTGTAATGTTTGAACCTTGTTAATTTTCCGGGGTGTATGTTGCTGGGATGTCAAGAAGCCAGAAAATAATGGGATAAACTACCAACCTCATTTGGTGCAATATTTTGGCCAGCCACAGCATTTACACCCCTCAAAAATTAAGATGGAACATAACAATGGAGGTTTCAAAGATCGCGTTCATGTCCAAATGGGTGATTTGTACTTGGATGTCCCCCGAAGTTAGTAAAAGGTTAGCAAGTGGGTTATAACCCCAATGTATCCCATTTAAAAGTAGGTTGTACCCCATTTGCCAACCATTTGCTAGCTTCCTGGGACATCCAAGTAGGTTCCATGTTGATTTTCCAGGGTGTAAACTTCAGCGGGCACCTACCCCCACCTCGAAGTGAACCGGAGCCACCATAGCTGGAGCTTTTCGTTGCGCCTGGGGTTTCAGGGGTGAAACAAACTTGTGGCACAAGAAAGCGCCACAAAAAAAAAGGTCAGTGTCAAAATATATGTAAGGATTTTTCCATAAACAAATGTTAATATTGATATCTATGTCATGTGTATGTATATGTATATATGTATCACTATGTATGTTGGTATGTTATAAATATGTACAGATTTATGCATAATGTAGATGTTCAGTAGGTTTCTAGGGCACCTAATTCTAAGAAACCCCTATAACCAACTTCCTTTTACAGGTTCATCCGATGCCATGACTGGTGCTGAAGGCTTTGGCATTCTTCACATCGACGGCTGGTTCCAGGAAACTTTACAAAAGATTCTCAGTGTTTCATATGAAAAAACTGTGGATATTCCTAGCCATTCTGAGACACAACAATGGCACCCTCTATGAAAAATGAAAATCCTTGATCTCACATTGGAAAAGAAAACATCCTTAATAGGGTAGCATCATTTGGGATGATTCCCTATGATTCCCTATATATACATATATGTTGCAGATACAAAACCTTACAGTGGAACGTGAAGCTTCCGATCTCGAATCCTCTCGTCCCTAGAAACTAGACAAAATCCCTTTGAAAGTGGATTCGGATATACCCAATATATATATATATATATACCCACTATATAAGGTGTATATGGGGTTGATTGTTAAGGGTACCATCCCAAGGGGCCCCCACCATTTTCCCTATGATTCTTGGGTGGTCACGATTGGAATTCTATGAGGAAGCAAATCTCCCGATTTCGTGTGAATCCCTGACATCCCTTTGACGTCAAAATACTATGAAATTTGTTTCAAAAATCACGACTGAAAGTGCGAATCATCCCTTACACATGCTGTAAAATAAAGATATATACATTATATACATACATGTTTTATGTTTAAGAATCCCCTTACCACGAACCTACCTACAGTATATTACTTCAAAAAATACAAACAACATGTTTTTTTTTTTCCATCTTTGGCCAAAAAACCATAAGCAACTCCCCCAAAAATTTCCGCCTGAAAAAAAACTCACCAACCCTTTTTCCCTTCAACAAAACTTCCCCTCCCCCCGAGGCCGAGGCCGCCCCCCCCCGAGGCGAAGGCCGTGAAAAAAAAAACCGTCTCAGCCTTCACCGACTCTGGACAGCTTGGGCAGACTTTGGCCAAGGTCCTGAACCAACGAGAATTTCGAATTTCGACGGAGGAGGATTTTTGGGGACAACGTTTTTTCGGGGGAAAACCAAACTGTGGAAGCACCCTTGAAAATGGGAAAAATTGGCGGTTTGTGGTTGTTTTTGTTTGTTTGTTTTGTTTGTATTGTTGGAACTTTTTTGTTTATTGCTTTTGGTGGTGGTTGATGGTTGTTTGTTGGTTGTTTGTTGTTTTCGGAATTGGGATGCAGAGATTCGTCGGAGAAATCTCCATGAGGCGTTTGGGAGAGAAAACTGATGCAAAATAGACATGGAGAAAACTCAGGTCGCAATTTTGGTCCAATTTTGGTCAAGTTAGCATCAAATAAACAAACGAAGCTTGATTATTTGGGCAAATTGCTATGATTCCTAAACCTGAATTAAAGAGCATGTTGGGTGGGGAGTCCCTTACCAAACCACCATTGGGGGTGAGCAACCAGCGGGTTGGTTGGTATAATTTGCCACGTACACTTTGAATGAGTCCTAAGGAGATGTGTGTCCCACAGTACAGGAACATCCCACTGTTTTTGTGAAAGATCTTGCAGGTACATCTGGCAGTTGATAGCAATCCACCTTCACTTATGTTTCTTTACCAGAGGCTACATCGGAGAACGAGGAGGTGCCTTTTAAAATGCACTTTTCAGGGTGATCCTGAGCTGTCATTGACTAAAAACACCAACTACACCCTGGAAAATTAGGGGCCGGAACCTAAAAAGTGGTGGTTTCCAAGATCTTTCTCCTTTTCCCAGAGGGTAATTCCAGGTTCCATGTTCATTTTCCGGGGGTGAACTATTCACACTCTGGTGTCCAATGATTCTTGTCAAGGAAACTATTTTACGCTTGGGTAGCCGGTAGCAGACTCATGTCCACGATTTGACTGAAAGGTGGCAAATGGGAAAAAACAATTAACCACCCGGAGTTTAACATATCCCTCCTTTAAAATGGTGGTTGGGAAGGTAACTTTTCAGGGGCGATGTTGTTACAACTTCGGGAGGGTACAGTAACCACCCACCTAGGTTTCTAGGGGGTTGGAGCAATAAATCAAAAACATCCGGCATCGAATCTCATTTTGAAGCGGGGGTGAGTTGATGGCACCGAACCTGGGATGTCCTGCCGGTACTTAGTTTTTTGGATTATAACCCCAATAGAAGTAGGTTGTAAGTCCAGGAAATATAGATTATAAACCAACTTATTAAGTAGTTACTAACTTCCAACTCCAGAAAAAATGACTGAACATTTGTTGAAACTACGGCAGTTTGTTGAAAAATCAGATGCAACTCCAAGTCCCAAATGTTCAAAGATTTTGCCTTCTTTCAACTTACCCAAAAAAAAAACTCAAGCATGCTGTTGATGGAAGAAATCCGGCGAGAAAACCAGTTGAGGTTGGTAGCTTATCCCATTATTCACTAGGTTTAATACATCCCAGGTGGTGTAAACATTTCTTCCATCAACAGTACTTCTAGTTGGTGATTTCAACCCCCCCCATTTGAAAAATCTACTCGTCTAAAATGAATCAACATCTTCTCCAAACAGCAATATGTTTAAAAAAATAATGATAAACATTAAACAAAACATCAAACTATCACCAACAACTTCCAAACCACCAACAACCATCACCAAGTTATTTGACTTCCAAACAACTTCCCATCCATAGCCATCCATCCACCATTCCCCGATTTCCATCGCAACCCAAAAACCTCCGCATGGCGCTGCGTCGCTTCTCAGCGACTTCGAAGGCTAGTTGGGCTCCCACCTCCCAAGCCGCCCACCAACAAAATGCACCCAACAAGCGCTCAACAAAAGCTGCGATTGTTCAATGGAGTTTCCTGGTTTCCTTAATAGGCAAGGACTATAAGTTGTATATAAGTGGTATATAAGTGGTATATAAGTGGTATTTAAGTGGTATATAAGTGGTATTTAAGTGGTATATATTTCCTGCCAATTGGGTGATGAAAAAAATCACCGATCCCAACCAATAATGTGAGAAGTGATCAAAACCGTAGTTGACATTCCATTGAATCCTGGTTGGAGAAAATTAGGGATCCGGCATCCGATTTTCTATGAAATACTTCGTATATCTAGTTGGTGGTTTTTCACCAACCCATTTGAAAAAAATGCGCAAGTCGTCAAATTGCATCATTTCCCTAGCTATGGGTGAGTGACCACCACCTAGAAACAAGCAAAATTCTGGTTCAGCTGATTCTGTTGATGGTTCGATTGAAATCCGGCGAGATCGAAAACCAGTTGAGGGACGGGTAGTTGAAATCCCATTCTTTACAAGGTTTTAGCACCATCCCAGGTGATTACAAACAAAGAAACAAACAAACAAACAAACAAACAAACAAACAAACAAACAAACAAAGGTTCAGAACTCTGGCGATCATGGTGGTTAGTAATCCCTCAATAAATCGCCAGCTATTTTTTGGGGGGGAGGTATACCGTATCTATATACATATATATATATATATATATTACCCTTACCAATGACAAGAGGTATAGATTCACCAAAAGTTTCAGGTACCAAAAATGGAGGGATCCTGAACCTTATAAGTTACAATGCTATTTTGGGGGGTGGTTTTTCCCTTACATAAGCCGAACTAATACAGCTTATATAGGTTGGGATTCCTGCATTTTAGGTGCCTGAAATGTTTGGTGAAACAAGCAAGCAAGCAAACAACCAACCAAACAAACATCCCAAACTTCCGCACAGGCAAGTTGACTTTTTTGCGATGGATTTCAGATGTTTCTGTTGCGTGATGATCCACTAACCAATTGGTTTTTGTCCATTACTGATGATCACAACTAAATGGCCATACAATAATGTAAAACCCAGCAGTTAAGTTAAATTGGGGAGAAAAAGCATGTTGGGCTGGCGATTTGCACCGCGAAATCGACGAAAAGTAAGTTCCCCAAAATTCAAGGTGTTAAACCATACTTTTTTGACCAAAATCACCCTAACCAGTTGAATCATGATAAATATATGTGTATATATATATATCCAAATATCATGTCCCCAATCCCAATAGTTTGACTTAACCATCCCAACTGCTGCCACCAAAGCTGCAAGGAACAGTGGGTTTTTTCTTCCGAGGTTGAACCATTGCCATCATGGCAGATCTGTACACTCCCTCACTCACTACGCTGTCGTTTTCTGCCTTGTGTTGCAGGAATGGTGATGATTTTCAAAGACATGCTCCCTGATTCTGCTTTCAACCGTTCTGAAATGTGTCTCAATGACTCTGGCAACGTGATGCTTGTCAAAGATGTGCACCCCATAAAGGCATAGGTCCCAATGTGTGTCACAGACTCGCCGATCGTGATGCTCGTCAAAGATGCGCACCCCTTAAAGGCACTGGCCCCAACGTGCGTCACTGACTCACCCATGCTGATGCTTGTCAAAGATGTGCACCCCTCAAAAGCAGAGGCCCAAATGTGCGTCACAGACTCACCCATAGTGATGCTGATCAAAGAGGTACACCCCACAAAGGCATAGGGCCTAATGTGCGTCACAGACTCGCCGATCGTGATGCTCGTCAAAGATGTGCACCCCATAAAGGCATAGGCCCCAATCTGCGTCACAGACTCACCCATAGAGATGCTCATCAAAGATGCGCACCCCACAAAGGCCCCTTCCCCAATATGCGTCACCGAGCCTTCGATGCTGACCAAAACTAGTTGATAGCAGTTTTGGAAGGCATAACTGGAAATTTCTGTCAGGTTGCAGGGGATCTTTACCCCAAAAAATCTGAGTGTATGAATGTCATCAAGGTCTTTTTTTGTCGCAGCTTCCACTTTGTTCCTTGTGTATGCGACAGTCACAAGCGATTCGGCACAAAAGAACCCTGCTGCGTCAAGTGTCTCAGCATCATCTATGATGGAGCTGGCTCGCAGCAGCTCCACTTTCAGGATTTTGCGCTCAATTGGATCTTGACACGGATGCTTCGTAAGGAGCATCGCTTTCAACTCCCGAACAGTAGCCATGATCGGAATGTCAAGGGTGATGACACCGCCTTGCAATGTGTTCAACTTTACTTCACAAGACATGGCTGCAAAAAGGAAGATGGACCTCGCGACTGTTTTTAGACGCAGATTTGCCTTTTTCTTGTTTGCACCCTGTGAAGTGGACTCCCAGACTATGAAAGGAATCATTACTTGGCGAGGTGTAATATTCCAAAGTACTAAAACAGCAATTGGCTGACAATTCCCAAAAGAAAATCTGAATCAGAATCAAAAAAAAATCATCCAAAATTCAGCTTTTTGTTTCAGTTTATGTTTCACTTTTTGGGTTTCAGTTGATTTTTGGTGAATGTTTTTTCATGGATTAAAAAACCCAAAAAAAACAACCAAACTCGGCTGTTGAAAAAAATTCGCTGGACTCTCGATCCAAGGCAAAGGGAAAGATCGCGGCTCAAGCGCTGCCGTGGCAATTAGCGAAGGCCCGTGGGCAGTTACACCCTGGAAGATCCCACGGCTGGGCCTCACCTACAGCCATCACCCATTTAGTAAAGGAAGAATTATCTGAACCAAACCTCCAGGCAATTATGTTCCAGCCGTTAATTTTTGAGGGGTGTGGCTGGCATTTTTAGGTAGAGTTGATATTGATGTTGATGATATTATGCAATAGCCTCCCCTAAAACTGAGATGGATACTTGGGAAAATGTGGACTCCCTTTAAAAACGGAAAATTTTGGTATCTACCCTCCAGTTCGTCCCTTTTAAAAAAATCGGTCCCCCAAATTTCATCGAACCCCAACCAGGGATCTTCAGGAGCTAGCACTGCAAGTAGGAGCTTTTCTTTGGATGGAAAAAAAAACGGTTGGATAAGGTATATAGTGGATACCTATATTGTGGATGGTCATCCCACCTATAATAGGGAATCCTTATAATGGGGTATATAAACCCATATTGACCATCCCCTACTATATGGAAATAATGGGAGTTGATCGACCCGACCAAAACTCGCACATATGGGAGGATCCCTCAACTTGGGGGATACATGTTTCTGGTTGGTGGTTCTGAGCCACCATCTCAAAAATATGCGGCACTCAAATTGGATCATTTCCCCATGTTTCCCAAAAAACACGCGGTAAAGACTTGAAAAAATGAAACCACCAAAGGGAGAAACTTTAGTGGTTTGAAGTGCTGGAAAAAGTTTGGGGAGACGTGTCGAAAGTTATCTTCAAGCTTGGGAAGCTTTCACCAACATGTTCAGGTACCTGAAATGGATGTACTGATGCATCTAAGCAATACAAATAGTAAGGCCTATCTAAGGGAATATACAACCCCTTATAAAGCAGCCTTTTGGAAAAAAGCACCCTTCAAATTAGGTACCACCAAATCCTATGGGTCATGTTTTTGGGGCCCTGGGAATTTGCGGGTCAAAATTCAACTTGACGTTGCTTGCTTCATCCCGAAATGTGGCTGGGAAATCACTAAAACCAAATCCCGGATGCCAGCAGCCTCGCCTCCCTGAAACTATATAACTCCCTCGGTAAAAAAAAAACTGAAAGTCAATGTGGTTGGAAGAGGATTCGATGGATCCGGCTTCCTTTCTGGGGGCGTAAACGGCCTAATTTTTAGGGGCTAAAAAAAGCATGTGGTAGCCCCGTCACCAGTTATGAGTGGAGCTTTTTCACCCCTACAAATGGCGTTCATAACAAAGGGTTTCACTGGTGTTAAAAAAAAAACTGACTGACGGGGGAACTGGATCCCATTTATAACTGGTGACAGGGCCCATCTTGCATGTTAGTTTCCGAAAGGATACTCCCTGGAAGTTTAACATGACAGGTCGCCCCTGAAAATAAGCCGGGCCTCCAAAAAGGAAGCCGGAACCATCATTTTTCAGGGAAGTCTGATAGGGAATCCTTACAATGGGTATATAAACCCCTACTATTGGGTTGATGAGTTTATCCCCTATTATATGGAAATAATGGGAGTTGATCGACCAAAACTCGCACATGTTTTCCACTTCGGGGGTGTTGGCCTCATCAACAGATACCCTCCAGCAAGTTGGCCTCCAATTCATGTAGTTGTTGTAGGAGGTTCAGATCCGTGTCATCATCTCCCACCGGGTTTTCCATCATCTCGGCCAATCTGTCCAGCGAAACGGGGAAGAAAAAACCAAAGGATGATGGAGGATTGAGGACAGAAATCATTGGGGTGGGATGTCCTGTTCGATTTGCTTCATCTCCAGTTCCCAAATGATTCCATTTGGCAAGAAAAAACACAGATGCGTTTCATTTCGGAAATTATCCTTTCCAGATTTGATACCTGCGAATTTGGCTCAGAGTCTAAATCAACAACGAACCACTATCGAATTTGCTTCAGAGTCTAATTTTACCAACAAAAAATTTAGAACACAAAAATTCAGATGTGAAAACAAAAACTCTCGTCATAAACCAACAACTTTTCCGAATGACGTGTTGCCAAAAAAAAAAACAAAAAAAAAGCAACAACGAGAAGCCCTCACCCACCAGCCATGACCAGAATGGCCTCTCGAGTCCTGACATAGCCTCGCCATGGGCGGATAACACTCCAAGTGACTGCAAGACGAGACCACCAGTTGGGGGTTTCCTCAAAATGGTGGGGGTTTCCCCAAACCACACAACCATGTTTTTTTTTTCCTACTCAAAATGATCAGCACTTTGGGGTGTGGAGATTGGGGGGGGGTACCACCATTTAAGGAAACACGCAGTTGCAAAAATGGAGTGATACTAACCCTGTAAGTAGGGTTTTTAACCCCCACTTTTAACTGGTAGGGGGATCCATCTTGTACATCAGCTGATGTCAAAAAAAACAAGGTGATGTCAAAAAATTCAAAACCCGGGTGCTGCTTGGGAAGCTATGTGAACCCATCATCTGAAATCATGTTTTTGGCCCTTTTTGCGCAAAACGGCGCTCGGGGCTCCCGGCCCAATACACCACGAAGGGAAAGACGATGTTGTCCTTGGCTGCTGTGGCATGCCCTCTTGGTTGGGAGCTTTGCCAAGGCACCCCGCCACAAAATGTCTGTCGGGGTTATCCCTGGAGAGCTGGCAACTAGGGAGAGATGTGATGTTCTCCCAAGTGAAACTATTGGAAAACACCATGAGGCAAAGGCTCCTTTACAACCTGTCAATCGCCTGGCGGCTCGCCCCAACAGTTGGGTGATCCAAAGGTTTTCATGGCTCCGAACATGACCAATCCGTTGATATCGTACTCCTCCCAGAAACAACGGATCTTTTTTTTCACATGCATAATGCCATAATTATCCAGGAAGAAGCTTGTTTCAAATAGCTATACATCTATAAGCATCTATAAGCCCTAAAGAAAGACCTTCCTTTTCAGAGGGCACGTCAGGGTGAGGGGGGGTTGACTGCTTTTATCTTTGCATAAAACATACACTGAGAGCCATGACAAACACAGCGCCCATCTGGTTTTCACCTCGGAATTTCCGAAGATGTTTTGATTGAAGAAAGGTTGAAGTTCTCAAATGAGCTGAGCAGTCGCTGATTTCTCAACAAAATAAACACAAATCGGCGACTGCTAAAGTTGAACTCAGCAAACATGTACACCCCTGAAGATTAACGGCTGGAACATAATTCCCTGGAGGTTTGGTTCAGAATTTTTTCCTTTCTAAATGGGTGATGGCTGTAGGTGAGGCCCAGCCGTGGGATCTTCCAGGGAACCTACATGTTTTTTTGTTTCACGACAAACTGATTCGAGAAAGTACAGTACCATGAGAGACTCAGCCTTCTCCAGCCCTTCTGGATTCCCAAACCCACTTCGGTCACTAAAGGCCACATGAAACTGAAAATCACCTGCAGTGGATGGTCGTGCCGGTGACACGCATAGATGTGGCATATCTAAGTTTGAAGAATCCCTGAAATTTTTCGGGATATCATGGGATATCTTAGGATTATGGTAGCTTACCACCAACAGGTTATGTCCAATTCAAGACGCTTAGGAAGGATTTTCTAGCCGTGCATCAGGGCAACAGTAGAATCTTGTTTTGCTTTCCATGCATTGTGTTTCTCAATCGAAGAAAAAAAAACGTGGACCATAATACCCTACCTTTTAAAAGGACACGAATTTCTCACCATGGTCTCTTAGATGCATGGGTTCATCACATGGCATGTTGGTTGATCAACCCTCACACGAAAGGATAATAGCTTGATGAAAATTTTGCAACACAACCAGGGTGAATCCACATGAGGGGTCTCTGCAAACAAAAAAACGTGCTAAAAAAAAACGTGCCAAACTCCAATGTGGTTGGTTGGTTTCCTTTGCCTTGATCCCCCCACCTTGAGATTTGATCAAAAAATTTTCCAAATTTGACATGATTGTGGCGGCTTTAAAAAAAAGGAACATCTCAATTTCAGAAACCAAACCATGGAACGTCTTCCATGTAAAAAATAAACGTCTCAATTTCAGAAACCATTAGAAATTATCAGAAAGATCTTAAGCAAGAATCGCGAGAAACTCCACCATTCCAATCAAACTCTCCTTCTCAAGACCGCCACTCCACCAAATCCCTCCCCCTCACGGTTTTTCCCCGTTCCCAAAAAAACAAAATGGAAACAAAAAATACGGCGCACCACGATGACACGGCAGTGCCTGGGCAAAGTCTTTGGACCGGAACTCTGGCGAAGCTGATGGGTGATGCTACTTCAACGATGGTCCAATGACCTACTTCGGAAGTTGTTAAGCTCATGTGAGCCACGAAAAAAAAAACTTGTTACTTTCCATTGAATCCTGGTTGGTTAATAAGGGATCCTTATATCACTTTATTATAATCCAAAAAAAACTGGGTAGTATTTCATCCCCTATATCACACCCAAACAACCAGTGTTTTTTTCATTGCTCATGTCTAGCTTTGAAGGGTGGACAACAAAAATAACTTGCATCACAGCCTGTGAAGCGAAATATATGGGCTTTCCCGATCATGGTAGCCTCCGGTTTTTTCCACACCTCGCACCTCTCACCCAATGAGAAACCGCAGAAATCGCTGCGCAGCTCGGGTGTTTTTGTTGCATCACCAATTTGGTTCGGAAATAACCCGCCCTTCAGAGGCCTATTTGCAAACGTACCTTCAGGGCCTTCCCAAGGGTCACTTATGAGCTCCTGAGGTAAATCATGATCCAAAGTAGTGAAGGTCGCTTCAAGTAATTATCTTCCACTATTGAAGCAATTCAAAATTCCAAGTTGAGGAATGTCCACTAAATACCAAAAAAAATAAAACACACATATCTGAAAAACCAAGAAATGGCAGGAATTTTCCAGCCAAAGTGGGAAAAAAGGTCTGTGGATCTGACTTTCCGATCCAACCCACGAATACTGAATACACCCCATCCCCAAGAACTGGCTGGCCCGAAAAGGACCGGTAGGGAATGAAGGGAAGATTCATCCCCATTCCCAAACCATGTATGATTCCAACCCCCCGAAATTCCCGATCCTTTTCGGGCCACCCCCAAAGTTTTAGTGGACCATTTCAAAAGTTTGGGACCTTCCGACCATTGATTTAGCTTTTCGGGGAGTGGATATGTTAGTTTTTTGGGGGAGTAGAATATCTTCCCTACTGTAACTGTGTTATGGGATTGGTGTAGTTTCCAAACCTATCTAATGCAGAAAGTTTCGGATCCAATGATTGGTGCTTACCCTTCCGAAGTTTAACAGTTCGCCCCTGAAAAGTTACCAGGCCCCAATAGGAAAGTAGTCTTCCAACCACCACTGTTCAGGGGCTATATGTTAAACTTCGGGGGTGTAAGGATGATGAATATGAGTTCCTTGCTCTTTATTGGTTGGGTCCTGCTTAAAAAACACTGGAAAAACAGTAGAGTCCGTGAAGCTTCAAACGGCTTCCTTCATAAAATAAATCGATTATATGGGTGTTTCCAAAAATAGGGATGGGCCCCCAAAATGGATGGTGAAAATAATGGAAAATCCTATTAAAAATGGGATGATTTGGGGGGAAACACCCACTATTTTCGGTTCAACACCCATATATTGACCCATTGAAGCAAGGTTGTGGCACGGCTCGGTAGGCCGATGCCTGTAATCCATTGGGCCTGGGGCCATATCCGTACAGCAACACAGGTTTCTCTCGATTTCTCTTCATGGAATATGGATCTTTAAATCTGAGGGGGATTTTTCGTTGTAGATCCCATGAATTTTCATTATATTCTCAACAGGAGTTTGGAGTTTCTTCCTCAACCGTATTTGAACGAAAAGATGGGCGAAAATAATGATAAAGTTCATAGCTTGCCTATGCATGTGATCCATTTCTAACTCTTTTTGCCAAAAACATCATCTCACCGACGAAATAAACTTTTGCGTCACAACCTGCTTACATCCAGATTCCAGTGCATTTACCAACCTTCCTGAAATGTCAAATTCCATCATCTTGACCGAAAGTCCAGCCCCAAAGAAAGCATAAAATCATTTGTTCACCCCCGAAAACTAAGATGACAAATGGAAGATCCACCATGAATGAAGATGTATTTCCTATTGAAAATGGGGATTTTCCAGCCAGTCATGTTAGTTTTCAGGGGTGTAAAATCCAGATTGCTTGACTTCAAACACAAAATCTACCTCCCACAGAAATCTCCCCCCGAAACCCCCACATTTTTTCTTCCCACCGAGTGGCTGGTAGTATGCTAAGGACACAGGACGCATAATCAAGCCCGACAAGTGCGTTAGTTGATCCAACGCATCCTCAAGCCCGCTACTTGGAGGAGCATCCGATGTAGTAAGTGGTTAGGATCACCCCCATTTGTAAGCCAAAACAAGGCCATTTGGAAAACATAGGACGAGGAGATGGTGGTGAAGAAAAATTGCTCGAAGCTCTATGACTAGCATGCAGATTATGTTCATGTATTCCATCCCTAAAACTAACATCATGGGCCTTCCTAAAAGGAAAGGATCGTCAACCAACCACCAATTTTCAGGAAGGCAACCACCCTTGAATCCATTCATAGTTTGTTTGTGAGTCGATTCGGGAAGGTTGTTCCATGGTGGTAAGTTATTGGAGGAGACAGACATCCTGGAAGGACCCGTATCTCAAGGGATACTAGTCTGGATCCATTTGGAAATCGGTTTTGAAATTCAGAATAGTGATCATCCAGTCGTGGTCATAGATGTAAAATCGAAGGATGAAAAAGTTTGTCAGGGGATAGTTGGTTGTACCCCTACCAACGTACCCCTATGGGAAATCCCTATATAGGCCCTATTGTATATAGTGGGTATTTATGGGTTATGATCCCCAAGAATCCCTGGAGAACACAGTAAATACCATGGGTACACCACGCAATTGTCCCTTGATTTTAGGGGCGTTGGGCAGTTTTGGTCAAGTTCGCCAGGCATAGCTTCACATGTGAATCAAACCAAACAACCAAATCAAACCAACATCATGTTTTTTCCCCACCAGGAGGCTAAAAAAATCTCTGTATTCCAGGGACCATTTTTTTTCCCACACCAACCCAAACTTGATGCACCAAAAAAGAGAAATTCCCTCAAAATGACCAGCAACATGTCCAAAAACATCCCTGGATCTCCGTTCCAAAAAGAAATGGTTCTCATTGAAAGTTTTTTTTCTTGCTGTATTTCCATCAGACCTCAGGATGGTTGGTTTATTGAGAGCAAACGTCAAGGACCATTTCTTCGAGAAAACAAGTGAAGATTCAAAAAAATCTTCCAAGGTAGCCCTCCAAAAATTCGCAGCAAGTTCGCCCCCTTAAGTTTAACAGCAAGTTCGCTCCTGAAAAGGGGCTTTTAGGCCCTCAAAGGAAGCCGGCTCATCTTCCAGTCCCATCATTTTGTCAGGGGCTTTTGCTGTGAATTTTCGTGGGAGTAGCCTGAAAAATCGTGGGACTGGAAGACAAAAACCCCGCCCTTCCTTTTGAATTGCTGTTGATGAAAAAAAATCCGGCGTTCACTAGTTGATATGGAAAATATCCCTCATTATTTACAGGGTTTTAGCACCATCCCAGGTGGTTGGGAAGGGGATTTCTGAAGCATCAACAGTATCTACCCTAGTTGGTGGTTTCAACCCATTTGAAAAATATTCGTCAAATTGGATCATTTCCCCAGGAATCGGGGTGAAAATAAAACATCTTTGAAACCACCAACTAGTACCCCCTTTTTATGGCATATTCGTGAGGTTTCGTTTTGGGTGCAGAAGTTTCAAGGCTTCACCCCGGAACCAAGCACCCAGACAGCTGCAATGCCAGCGATAAGGTTCAAGACCTGCCCGGGTAACTTGATGAATGCGAGGTTCGTGAAAACGATTTTTTTTGGGTTATGGCAAATTGATCATACCATCTTTAACAAAAAAAACAAAACAACAGCCATTTTGGGGATCATGAAACAAAAACAAAGTGGTTTAAAGTTTAAACCTTACAACTTTTTCATATTAAAGACTAGCACTCCCCAACAATCCTGGGTTCGTGGGTTCGCCTGCTTGGCTCAATGAGTGATCTTCCTGGACAACTTATCCCTGCATCCATGGAAGTCTAAGGGTACCCACCCCCCCCCCAATATGCCATCCCCCCCCAGGAAAATTGGTGCTAAGGAATTATTAACCACAAATTGTGCCTTTATTAAACCTCCTGAGGCCTCATTGCCGGGGGGGTCCAGGTACCCTTGGATTCTCATGTTCACCAACAGTCTCCTAGTTGGTGGTTGAACCAACCCATCTGAAAAATATGCTCGTCAACCAATTTTCGGGGTGAAAATTCAAAAAAATATGTGAGGTGCCACCACCAACATTCTCTCAATTCTCCCTGCCAAAAACCCAAAAATGAGTCCTTTTGCGGTACAGTATCCACTATCCATGTTGGAATGTCAACCATTTCCAGGTGAACGACAAAAAACGCCGCGGATGAAGTCCGGATTGGTTTATGAAGCGGATTCCAAATTCATGTCATTTCCTACAAAGTGGGCCCCGAGCCTAGTTATAAATGGAGATCTAACCCCTGTAAATGGCCTTATACTGGACAACTGGGATTATAGCCCCTATATAGCTGGAGTTATAATACCCTACTTAAAACAGGTATAGGGGCCCCCCACTTTGTACTCTTCTTCCCATATATTATGGAAGTGTAAAAAAAGGGGGGCAAAAAATGGCAAATAATCCCACAGCTTCTCCTTCAGGGCCCCTAGAAATGTCCAACAATGTATCACTGTTTCGTTACCTTCGTATCCTCCTTTCCGATTTTTGCATTATGGCGACAACTGATGGCTTGGTTTCCAGCAGAATTTCAACTTCAAATGAACCGTTAGATTGGTCGATCAGTAGTCCTAAAGAAGCGTATCTTGACCTTCACATCTGTCTCTTATCTTGTGGCTTACATCCCTCAAGTTGCTGGAAGAAAACTCATCACTACCCCAAAAAATCCAGGACTCAAGAAGATCTTCTTCAAGGTACCCTTTCTCCATTGCCATCTTTAGTGTATAGATTTCTTTTATAAAGAGTGGCAACCTCCCACAGGGGTCATTATATCACCAACCCAAACAATGCATTGTTATGAGGGAAATCCCTGGAAAACCCTGGATTTGTATTGTTTGATTCCCCCAAAGTGGGTCTCAGTTAATGACCCCTGTCCCATCCTCCCGAAGAAACCAGATTTTGGGTGAACAGCTCACCAGCCACGCCGGCCCTTCCCGCTAGGTGCTCCGGACACGTTCGGGGTAGCCCCACTTCTGCGCCAGAGGCTGATGACAGACTTCCATCAGCATACCCAGAATCACCTGGACAAAAAGGATCATCGAACGCGCACCAACAAAAAAAGCCACAACCCTATAAGGGAAGGACTATACCAACCATACGAGTACCTTGTACATTCGCACTGGTTCTTTGCTGCCAATGTAGTGGTTATATGCTACCATATCACCCCATTTTTTAACAAAAACATGAGCTTGTATTGATAAATATGGTGCCCAAGAAAACGAACATATTCTTGATGGCAGACGACCAGATCCTGCACCGAACACTCTGTCGGTGGATTATAAATTTACCTTTTTTTGGATCAAACAATGGTTTTTTGTAGTGTGAAATTTGAGTGACTTTCCGGTGACAAAATCGTGCATTCAAGAAAAAAAAGGGTCCCTGAAATATCATGACCCTCTACCCTAGGATTTAGGGATTGTGGGACTCCAAATAGCTCCCCCCCCTCTTCAGTGTGGGAACTGAGTCATCTCCCCCCCCCCCGCGGCAAAGAGAAATCAGGTGATGGCGTGCGAGTTGGGGAATTTCCCGCTTCTTACCCCAGGTTAACCTGCCGCAGCCGGAATCCTCTTCAACACCGTCACCACCAAAGAGGTATCACAGGTCTACAAAATCATTTTTGATGTTTGGGTTCTTGTAAAGCGCTTCGCTACACCTTCCTGCGTCAAGTTGAATCTTAGATCTTCGGTCCGAACCAGGCATTAAATGCATGAACCATGCACAAATGTCCACTGAAAAAACTACTAGGCTCGGAACATGCATCACCACTTTAAACGCAACTTCCCCCCCCCAAAAGAAATCGCTAAGCTAACGGTGATGGCAACATCAACCAGGTTTTCAAGTTTTTATTACCCCCCAAATCCCCGCCGAAAATGAACGAATGTCACCTGAAAGGGGACCATCTTAAAAAGGAGATTACATCTTCCAACCGTCGATGTTCAGAGAAAAATATTAGTTTTCAGGGTGTACACCCCTGAAATTTAACATGGAACCTGAAAAGAAGTCCCTGGAACAGGAGATTCCTTTTGGAAACCATCATTTTCAGGTTCCATGTTAAATGTCGGGGGAGTAAACGAAGAACATCTGGCAAATCCAGGGCCCCAAATGTAGTCACTTGAAATTTTCGGGAATTTTCGGAGCCGCCTTGGGCAAAGGAGGAGCCTTGGAAGCATCACCATTTTTTTGAGGGGGGATGGCAAGGATGGTTACCACCAAGAAAAAACATCCAACGCAAATTGGGGAAACATCGAAATTTTGCATGTTATGTCATAGAAAATCCTGGTTGGATGCTGGGTGACTTACTGAGCAATTCGTAGAACCCTTAGGGAAGAATGACAGTTCTGACCAATCTTCCCGCAACGGCTCAGTGTTCAAAATGACACCAACATTTACAAACGTGGAAAGGATTTCTGTTTGGTGCTCAACGATCATTTGCTCTGACCATAGGGAAAATAAATCATCTTGAAAGCTCATTTGTTCACCACCATCAGGATAGAATTACATTTTGAGTAGGGAATCCCAAACTAAACCTGTATTAGCCACTGTTACTGGATGGGGGGGGTTAGATGCAAAGTATGAGTCAAACAAATTGTATACATTTTCCTCTGATTTTGAATTCTGAAGAGGAAACCTCTTTTTTCACTTTCCAGGTAAAAAAAACGCCCGGGAAGAAAAACATATCCCCTGTACAGGTCGCTGGGAAAGATGATTTTCTATTTCCATACAAAGTGGGCCCCTGCCAGATATAAACAGAGTTTATAACTACACCTTTAGGGGCTATGAATCCGGGGAAACCTATTTATGAGGCCACGAACTCCCAAGGTACCCACCTTTTCGAATTGACAGGAGGGTAATTTTCAAACCAAAATATACCAGGCTGTAGTGAATCAGCTGCATCAACCCTCGTGATCTTCTGGAAGGCTCAGCCTTGACGTTAGAGAAGTCTATCTTGGACCGAATTTTTTGTAAAAAAAAACCACCGGCGAATGCAGCAAGAAGAGACTTTGCCCCAACAACCACCTGGGATGTATAAAACCCTGTAAATATTGTTAGATAAACTACCTGTCCCTCAACTGGTGCAGGATTTCTGAACCATCAACAGTATCATCTGAGCTTATTTTGGTTTGCCTTTTTGTTTTTTTTCGTGAAAAGATTTGAATCACCCCCTGAAGGTCAAGTCATGAGAAAACTGAATTCATCTGGTCATGGAAAAGACCATTTGGTTGCCAGTTGTGACCCTTTGCTCACTGTGGAAAAGATGGTAAAACCTCCCAAATGCTCATGGATGTTCATGACATACATCTGGGCAATGTGTCATAAATCCTTAACATTCAGCCATTTTGGGCGGGATTCCCCCTTACTAAACTACCGTTTGGGGGTGAGTCGCTATAAATTGCCTAGATACATTATGATCAACTTCACTGTCTTCAGCAGCCTTTGTTGAACATTGGGCCACCCCAACGATGTCGCTCGTTTGCTGAACAAATTGGCAGCCCTGAACGACAGCACGGCGCTACTACCCGACGACTACAAGACGACCGGCACAACAACTAGTGCATCATAGCCTCTCCTGGTTGGTTCATGAGGAGGTAATCTAACATAGCTGGCTGGAATGGCTGGACCCGGAAAGAAGATATATTTCCGATTGAAAATGGAGATATTCCAGGCAGCTATGCTAGTTTACCAGAGGGTAACCTACTGGATGAGTCAATGATCATCTAGTTGGTGGGTTTTTCACCAACCCATGAATGAAAAATCGGTGCAAGTCGTCAAATTGGATTCCATTTCCCCAGGTAGTAGGGGTGAGAAAGTCTTTTTCAAAAAAAAATGCAGGGACCACCCATCAAGTCATGTTTGTTTCTTCAAAAATCAAGCCCCGGAGCTAGGAAGCAAGTGGGTTTTCGTTATACTTGGGTCTTCGACCCATTGGCAACTGCAAGTAGTCATTGGATCACCCAACCACCACCCCGTCAGCAGAAAGTTTTTTGTCGAACGGTCAAATCAAAATCACCTGTGAAAATAGGACTCCTGTGAATGAATCCATATGAGCCACGAAAAAAACCTTCCTACTTTCCATTGAATTCTGGTTGTTTAACAGGGATCTTTATACTGGTTTATTATAATCCCCTAATATAACTGGGTAGTATAATCCTCTATATAACCTAAACAACCACCAGGGCGTTTTTTCATTGCTCATATCCCTTTATGGAAGTTCGAAAAATCATCGACTCAAGTTCGGTGTAGTGGTGGGAAGGGATACTGTTGATGGTTCAGAAATCCGGCGAGCACCAGTTGATATGGTAAATATCCTATTATTTGTAGGGTTTCATACATGTTAGGTGGTTAGCGGGATTTTCTTCCATCCACCTTCCACAATATATTGGTTCCCAGGAGGGCGTCCCTCTTGAACACTACAAGCCGCATGTGTCCCACGTATGTTTTTTTTCTTCAGCACTGGCCGTTGCAAAGTGTCATTCATCAATGCAGTACTTTGCTGCATTTCCCGCAGGTCCTGGCGTTTCATGAGTTGCGCGTTGGGAGGGATGTCGGGGATGTCACTGGAATGAGATTTGATTATCCTCCTGGGAACTAACATATCCTTTTCCCGTTTGGCACGTTTGAGTCGATGATTTTGCGGCTTTCCGAAGTTGGGATATGTTAGTTCCTGGAGGGTATCACCCTACACTCCCTGAAACCAACAGCAATAGCCACTGGAAATAAGGGCGAAACCCATCTTCCAACCATCAATTTTGAGGGGTTTTCACTCGCTGAAACAAACTCTCAGGGTAGTAACTGACGGAAATCATCACTTGTTGCGGGGGAAGATCTGAACATCAGCCCTAACATCTAGGACCAACTTTTTTTGGTGGGAAGGTTTCAATTGAGGAATGAAAAACAACCTTCGGATTGTGTAGGTTTTTTTGGGGGATGATATCCTACCCAGGATATGTGGGGATCATTTCATAAACCATTATCTTGTATGTTCTTTCCACAATCAACAAATCCACCGTCTAAATCCCTGGCGTCATCGAAAATGCTGGGATCTTTTTAAAAAAAAAACTATATCTTCGTGTAGAAGCCACATGAACTCAGCTAACCTCAGCATGTTTCTAATTCCACTGATCCGCTACTTGGAGGATCATCCCAATTAGTAAGTGATTAGTACAAGTATCCATGGTGATCGTAAGTCCCCTAAGTAGGTTTGTGGGACTACTTCCAAATGGCCATGAAAATGGCTTGTACGTGGGAGTTATATACTAACCACTTGCAAGTGCTGGGATGATCCTCCAAGCAAAGGAGGATCAGTTTGAAGAAAAGCAGCTGGAAACTCCTAAGATCACGGCAATCCGTTCGCTGACTACGTATATCAGATACCTTTGGCTTCTAATAGGTTTGCATTGATCGGTTGATGTTACTGGTTCCAATATGATAAAATCTGCTGAACTGGCAACTGATTAGTTTCCTGTTTTGTTTGCACCACTTCTTAGGGAGGAAAAAAAAACGTCTAAAAACTACTGCAAGCCAATCCACTAGCAACATTTTGTCGAATCTCCAGCGTTTGAAATTCCACTTCCCCCACCAGAAGATTCGAAGCTTTTCTGTTCCTTTTTTTCATTCACCGCGAAATCATGGTTTTTGGGAAGATGTTAGATGCCTAAACTGGGAAGCCTTGTATTTTGGCTGACATGTTTTTCCAAAGATTGCCAACTCATAGACATTCTCATGTTGGCTCAGGGACTTTTTGGCAATCATCCATTCTAAGAGTCAATTTTTTGGAGCGGACAAGGCCCGAATCCCCAAATCTTGTTCCCAAGGAAAGTGCGTCAAATCTGTGAATCGCTTCCTCGGGAAAATCCTGTCAGCACCACCTATGCATAGTTTCTATCTCATCCTAATAAGAATCTTCGTTTTTTTAAGAGGATTCCCATTCTGGTGATTCATTTCACAATCCCTGTGAAATAGGTTTGATGTTCATCTTCTTTATATTGGATGGTTCATTTTTTCCCAGTAAACTCTCGCCAATTTGCACATCACAATCACCACGAGTGGATCACCACTAGCTGGGAAGAGGGACGAGTTGCCAACTGTTACAGCCCCCCAAAACTGCTCCACAAATACCTCATTTCGTGATATTCCGATTCATCATTGATGTCACATCATGTGAGCAATGTGCAAAACCCTCACATTTCATTGAATCCTTGATTGGTTCATGACGGGATCCTTAATAATGGCTCAGTGTAGTCGCTATGGAACTGGGCAATATAACTCCTTATGGTGTGAGAACCACGTTCAAAAACCTTCTGACATTCCATCATACTCATCAACAACACGTTCACTTTGGTTCATCTCTTAAGTTCTCAAATGTTGAGAAATGTTACAAAGTGGGTTCTTACCAATTATAAATGGGTTTATAATCCCTATAAGTAGGGTTATAACCCCGGTTCCCCATGTATAAGGCCATCTATACAGGTTATAACCCCACATATAACGGGATCCGGGACCCAGCTTGTAACAGTTCCATGTTTTTTCCGATACAAAAACCAAAAGTTCCGACCAACAAACCATCTCCAAAAGTTGGAACGTTCCGAACTTCCCCACAACTTCCGCGTCATTCTATGACACGTTGACCCAAATTTCATGCACTACTAAAAAGGGGAAATCCCTGAAAATTTGCCATAAATTCTGCAATGTTTGATTCCCCCCCAAAGTGGGTCCCATTTAATGACCCCTTCCCCAAATCTCCACCTGACCAGAGATGTTCAAAATGCGACCAACAGAAAGCTCCTCATGGCAAGCAGTGGAATCGTTTAGGTGGGTGTTTTTTGCATTTTTTGGTGGGAATTTGGGTAAGTTATGGATGAGATGTTTGGGTTTCCAAAAAAAAAAGAGGAATGTAAAGGTGGGATGATATAAACTGGGATTTGGGGACATTCTGTTGTTAGATGTTCTGAATGTTGAGATCTTGCCCGCAAGGACACGTTCTTCAATTCCATCAAAAAAAATGGGGCAGAAATCTCCGAGGCACAACCTCAACACACCGTTTCTTTTCTGCACATAGACAGGGTTACTGTATATATTGCTACATCCCTTCATAGGCGAAATGGTTGGGTAGCCCTATGACCCGGTCTGGGGCCATACACTCCGTGGTTTTGCTATGTTTTGCTGGTAAAATTTGGGTGATGAAAAAATCCACCATCACAGAAATTGCCTCTTTAAAAAAGAAATGGTTTCATGGTACCCGAGACCTAATTCTGTAAAGGAAATTGCCGGGAGGATATCATCTTATCATCTTATGATTTTCATGGGGGGGTCACTACCTCATGGCGTGAGTTTTCCCAAAGCAAGTGCGTTTTTTGGAGCGCTTCGGGCACCAGTCTCCCCACCAACCAATGCAATGAAGCACAATCATTGGAAATTATTTGGGAAGTGTTGGTGTCGCAAATAAATTCGCATCCTCTATCTTCTCGCATAGGTGCAGATTATTTCCCTGTGGTTTTTAGTCAGCGGCGTCAACATTATGACACTTATCTTTTATATAGCTGTTATGTACGTCTTATCATGGTTTGGATTTCTTAGCATGGATGTCCTCGTGCAATCATGACGGAAAAATTAGTATCCCTTGATACGGTAAACCCTGGTGTAAATATAACGGGCAAGTAATGGAAGTTACTAAAAAGTTGCGGTTTGACAAAATCTTATGCATGGAAATGCAGCTTTTACCAAGCCATCGGATTGCAAGTCACAAATTGTTGCAGATTATTAAAATTTCATCACAATCTGTCGGAAGAAAATCCCTATTTCCGTTATTCTGCAGTAGACTTCCCTGGATTGTATCCGATTATTTTAAAAATGAAAAAAACATTTTTTTGCATTATTTTCTGTCAGTTTGTGATCTTACTTGATTTGCTTGATAAACCTTACCGTCCCGAAACCCTTAAACCCTGCCAAATTTTCATGAATTTTCCAAAATCTTTCAATTCTGTCAAAATTCTTTCGATTCTGTTCAAATTCTTTGGATCCTGTCAAAATTCCTTGGGTTCTGTCAAAAAGAATTTCCCGTTGAGATCTATTAGCCAAGTTTAGATTTAGGAAACAAACTTTTAATTCAAAAAAACCTAAATTCTGTTTTTCTGCTATAGACTTCCCTGGGGTTGGTGTCTCAAATATTTTTCCCGAAATAAGACGACCTCAGGTATTTTTTTGAAGTGTCCATGGTCATTCATGCAATTGAATTGTTGCAATGAAAACTATGGAAATCACCAGCAACTTGTTTAATCCTCAGGCATCACTAGTATGGACAAAATTGGGCTACAGCAGCCATATGGTTTCTACGGGTTTCTTGCATCTCATGTTCACCATTCGACCCAGCATCTAAAGCGCTAACCCGCTTGCAAACAACCATTTTCTCCATGGAGGTTGGGTGGGGTTAGACTTCGCTGTAGGGTACTTCGGTTGGAAACCACCTCAAAATAAGACATCTCACAAAGAAAATGGACACCACTGTAAATCATATGGCTTCCAGGCTACCAACCGATAATAGCTTCAACTCTACACTGAAGTTCATCATTCCATCAAATTTCATTCCACCTCCATGATAGCTTCCAAGTGCACAGCGCAGCCAAAAAACAGCCCAGGCCCAGGAGGATGGGCTCATGGTTTGGAAAGAATCAGACTGATTGTTCACCATTGTAAGATCCAAAGGTCGAAAATCTAGGCGCGGGTATCATATGTAGATATAACATGCATGTGCATTTTCAAAGTGAATAGAACCTATAAATCTGTACTACGCGTCGAATGTACAGATTTGCAGAGAGAGACAGAGAGAGACAGAGAGAGAGAGAGAGANGAGAGAGACAGAGAGAGACAGAGAGAGACAGAGAGAGACAGAGAGAGACAGAGAGAGACAGAGAGAGACAGAGAGAGACAGAGAGAGACAGAGAGAGACAGAGAGAGACAGAGAGAGACAGAGAGAGACAGAGAGAGACAGAGAGAGACAGAGAGAGACAGAGAGAGACAGAGAGATGTGGCCTTCATGGAAAAAAATGCCAGCAAATTCCGATGGAAATCGATGATACGACGTGATGCCATCATCCCTCCCGTAGTACGGCTTGCCTGGGCCTTGGTCTTGTTCTTTTTCACCACGGGTCCATCCGTCTTCTTCCAGGACAGAACCATGGGTGGTGAATTCCTCAGTCCCAGCATGTGCCACCAATCGATTCTGAGTCCAACTATATAATCGATCAACCCGGCTGTTTGTTTCCCTTGTCTTAGACTGGCATGTGCCACAAGCCCACTGTTCTGTCCACACTGTTTCCATTTGAAGTTCCACATCAATCTTGGAAAAAGGGAAAGATGGATTTAGCGCCTACACTGCATCCACAAGTCATCAAAGTGATTTGAACATTGAGCCCTTCACACCCGGGATTTCGTAGTAGCACATGTCTTGCCCGAAACAAACAAAAAACCTGCAAAACAAACCCTGGACAAAAGTGGAGAGCAGCGCTGGACTCAGACCACCGGTGCGTGGAAAGTAAAAGAATCCCATGTTTTTTTTAAATCCCCAAATGTTGAAAATGAATTGTCAGCAGCCGCTGTTGGTTTCCAGGTGTGCTTTAGAAAAAATGTTTAGAGTCTCCAGACTGTAAATATGTATATGTAAGCACGCGTATGAGCAATGTGAATATCATGATATATCATGATATCTCACAATGTAGCATTTTTTGCTTTGCAAGAAACTGCTTGAGTTCTTTCTGCACCTGCAAAACATTGCAATCTGAGAACCACAAGTCAATATGTTTTCCAAATGCCTATTTTCACGCCCGTTCTCGGTCATAGGGGGTACTCCTCCTGTGAGGAGTTGATCGACGCGCCAAGAAGGTCCATCGCGGCTGATGGGTACAAATAGTCTCTTTGGGTCATTGACTTTCAAATCTACAGCACTTGCAGCAAATGTAAGTGTTTGATTCCTGGGAAGAACGCGGAAAGATCCTGAACATGATCCAACTATGCAACCATCTTTATTTTTGGCGAGTTTGAAGTAAACGGAGATACGGGATTCTCACGCTCTTCCCCTCGAGATGACGGTGCGCTCCGACCCAATGGTAGTAGCGCATGATCATTGTCATCAGCAGTTACTGTTTCCTGCATTTAATGATAAAAACTAATTTTGAAAAAAAATCTTGTTTTCAAAAAATATGTAGGAAATCTAAAATGGATTAATAAAATCTCAGGAATTTGAGAGCAGAATAACAGAATTTAATGATTTCCTTTCTGACAGAATCAAAGGAATTTTGACAGAATGGAAGGATTTTTGGTAGAATTCAGGTTTAAACGAATCAAATGAAATAAAGAAAAACTGGCACAAAAAATAATGCAACAAAAATGACTATAAAATTCAACATAATTGGATGCAGCTGAGCTTGAGCACTCAGTTCTACACCGATCTTTTTGGAATTTCCTTTAACAACCCCCTCACACACACCCTCGAACCACTCAGCACCATGTTGTGTTACCTTGAGCCAGCCACTCTAAGAGAACCCCAACATACCCCTGTTTCGCATACCCCCAGTCCCATTCACCCCAAATGAAGGAATTCCCAATCTCACATCGCCAGTCCCGTGCCATCCACATCGCTGACGTCCACCGCAGCGCCCGTTCGGCGGCCGCACGTGGCACGCCTCACGTTGAATCCCCGAAATCTACGCAGATTTTCTTTTTTGATGGGAAGGAACTTCCCACCCCCCGCCTTTTGTTAACCCAAAGGAACTTGGTGAAAAAGATCTCCACCAATTTTCCGTCCACCAGTAGAAATTGCTTTCAGGGCGATAAGATTCGGGTTTTGGCCAACTAGACCTACGGCGATCCTGTTTTTTTGCTGGGTGTTATGAACAAAAGATCATGGCCCTTGGGCATGATTCATGTAGTCAAATGCGAAATGCGATGCTTTTCCCACACTTGACTTTAGCATGGTAGGTTTGAAGAACAGTTGTAAGAGGCTGCAAGTGTTGGTGGGCCGGCGTCGTAGGCAGGTCTGTAGCTGACAGAATGGAAGAAAACACTGCTACTGTGGTACTTTGAGCTCATGCTTTCAAACGCTGCAAATACCAGTGTCTTCTTCAGCAGGGGCTAGAAGCTGTCTAAATAGCGACGTTGTTTTTGGGCCATTTTTGCATGTGACAAAAAACATGGTGAACATATGACAATCTGGCAAAAAATGCGTTGAAGCGCAGATCTGAATAGTTTTGGCACGCTTGGTAGAAAATGATGTGGAGCAGATGAGAATTCAAACCTTCCTTGTCACCCATCGCCAGGACTAATCACTCATAGCTGTAAGACCCAAAACATGACTCGGTTCCTCTTTAGAAGCAAGAGGGCCATGTTCAACCGAACCAGGATGGAAGAAAGGGTAACATAGCAATGCAAATGAAAAAGTTCTAAGTCCTGAGTGGTGAAATCAACTAAGCAAAGTTGATACCCACGCTTACAGAGAAACTCCCCTAGAATTCGTAGGCTTCTGTCAGTCGGTGACCCGAAACCTAGAATTTTCAGGGGTCCGTCCTCACCATCAAAGTGGGCTCCATTGAATCTGAAAAAACGTGTTTTTTTCAACTTTTGAATGGCTCCAAACAAAGAATTTACACCCCCCTGAAACTAACAGCCAACATAGCCCCTGAAAATAGGGGTAAACTCACCCCAAAAGGAAACGAAAAAGTAGTATTCCAACCATCCAGTTTCAGGTGCTTTGGGCTGTTAGTTTCAGGGAGGGTATACATTTGCACCCCCCCGAAAACCAACGGCTGGAACCCCAAGTCATGGGGGTTTGGTTTCAGATGACATTTCCGTTCGTCAAATTGGATCATTTCCCCACGGATCAGGGTGAAAATTTTAAAAATCATTGAGTTGCCACCACCAGGATATCATAAGATACCCTCCAGGGAACTAACATATCCCACCTGGGGAAAAGGAAAATCATCTTCAAACATACCTTGGGTAGGGGATATGTTAGTTCCCAGGAGGGTATAGGAATACTAGAACAGCATATCTCCAACAACCATCCTGGTTGATTTGTTTCCAACAAAAAAAACTCCACGGGATCTCCAACCAACCTTCGGCGCGCAACTTCATCACCTGGTGCCGGAGGCGGCAAGCAGGTAGGTTGGTTGGAGCATCCGAAAGGTACATGTGTGTTTTTTGTAAGATTTATGTATTTACACCCTGGAAATTTAACGAATTGATACCAAAAATGAGCATCTTTTAAGGGAGTGACCTTTTCCAATGTTTCCATCATTTTGAGTATCCAGCCGTTAGTTTTCGGGGGTGTATCTTTGAAACTTTAAAACTACCGACATAATAAAAATTACGGGTAAATGGTGAATATTTGTTTCAAACTACCCTCAAGATCCTTACCTTTCTTTTTAGAGATTTATGATTTATCCTTAAACTACCAAAATATGTCAACCTGGTAAGAGATGGAAGAATTATGAAGAGTTCTAGTCAGATTTTACTCCCGACACAACCAAAAAAATGAGTTTTACTTCTGAGTGGATGAGTTTGTATTGGGATGCTACCCCCCTCCAAAATAAGAGTGGCAATTGCTTGCCTGAGGTTGGAATCCGAAAACCAAAAAAGTGTGCCAGAAATCCTCGTACTTGGAGGATCATCCCAGTTATCAAGTGGTCAATAACCATGGCGATCGGTTTCGTCCCCTATTGATCGAGTTGTGGGACCCCTTAACAAACAGCCGAACTCCATGGCTTATCGATTGGGGCTACTTACAAGATTGGATGATCCTCCTCGTATTCACTGGCATCTTGGGAGAGGTGCTTCATATCCCTTAGTTTTACAGTCGTGATAGAACGGCACCGAAAAAAATACTGCATGACGTCCGGGCGCATCCCGATTCCGGGGACCAAGCAATGAACTGCAGTGGCAGTCAGCGAAAGTGAATACAACAAACCAACCAACCAACCAACCAACCAACCAACCAACCAACCAACCAACCAACCAACCTATAAAACTTACTGTTGGACCAAACTGTTGTGACGCGCACTTTTTGTATGTCACTGTTGAGACAGTGCTCAAGGGCCCTGACGTTGAGCCACAAGTTGGTAGAGTATGGAGGTGTTGATTCTTAACACGCCCCCTCAGGTACATGTTGTCACATGTAGCTGGAATGAATCAAACTGTACAAGTTGAACACTTGAGGCTTATAGTTTTAAGAGTGTTGTTCTACCGCACTCTGTTGATCCTTTGTTGGGACCAGGTGTTGATGTTTCACATCACACGTTGCCTGTTGGTAGGCCTCTCCATGTTGTCGTCCTCCTTCTCTTTTGTTGATTCTGCAAGGGATGCCAAACGAGCTGTTTCGAGCTCTAGTTGCTTGTCCAGCTGTTGCTGGATCACCGTCTTGTTGTTGGCCAAGATGTACTTCACCAAGTTGTTGGAGCCTCGGAGTCGATCTTCATCCTTGACTCCTGGCTTCAAGTTGATGCCCTTGTTGTCGGCATATTGTACCAGCTTCAGGCACATTGTTGATGCCATGTTGGATAGCATAGTAAGGCCTCCATATTCAAAGCATTGTTGGTAAGCCCAACTCATCGATACATCTTTGCTGTTGAGGTACTTGACGCTGATGGGCAATTGGTATGACCACATGTAGCCCTTGGTCCATGTGTAAATTTCCAAAGGCTTGTAGATGTTGGTGTTGGTGTCACACTGAAGAACTAAGCTGTTGCACATCTCATTGTTGGACAAATCCAGTTGTCCAAATAGCTGAAAGACTTGTTGACAGCCAGCACGGTTGAAGGTGTTGGCTCTGCTGTTCATAGTCAGTCTTCCAGTTGTCGATGTTGACATAGGAATCATCAGCAAGATCCATTTTGTTGGATCACTTGTTGCCGTGTGCAACTCTGTCAAGTGGTAGGCAAGTGAGCACCATGCATCATGGATGCTGTTGCCAAAGAAGATGTGGGAAAATTCCCTGACATCTCCACCAACAATTGTTGTTGGTACCTTCCCAATTTCTTTGTTGACCAGGATGTTGTACTCTTCCCATGTGAAGGCTGTTGCCAGGAACTCGACACCATCGTTGACTTTGTTGGAGATCTCTTGTTTCCAGTTGTTGTTGGAACCATTCAGCCATTTGAAGTTGGTTCCACGAAGTTCTGTTGTCTCCAGGTCCTCGTAAAGGGTGAGGTACTCACATGTTGCTGTTGCCTTAACAGCTGTTGGTGGTGCTGCCATAGTGTTGGCTGCCATAGTTCTCGATGTTGGTCAAAAGGACGTTGAAGGCCAAACACTGTTGAAACAAAACGGCTTCGGTTGAACACTCAATTGTTGTCCAACTNAGTTGGTATGACCACATGTAGCCCTTGGTCCATGTGTAGATTTCCAAAGGCTTATAGATGTTGGTGTCACACTGAAGGACTAAGCTGTTGCACATCTCATTGTTGGACAAATCCAGTTGTCCAAACAGCTGAAAGACTTGTTGACAGCCAGCACGGTTGAAGGTGTTGGCTCTGCTGTTCATAGTCAATCTTCCAGTCGTCGATGTTGACATAGGAATCATCAGCAAGATCCATTTTGTTGGATCACTTGTTGCCGTGTGCAACTCTGCCAAGTGGTAGGCAAGTGAGCACCATGCATCATGGATGCTGTTGCCAAAGAAGATGTGGGAAAATTCCCTGACATCTCCACCAACAATTGTTGTTAGTACCTTCCCAACTTCTTTGTTGACCAGAATGTTGTACTCTTCCCACGTGAAGGCTGTTGCCAGGAACTCGACACCCTCGTTGACTTTGTTGGAGATCTCTTGTTTCCAGTTGTTGTTGGAACCATTCAGCCATTTGAAGTTGGTTCCACGAAGTTCTGTTGTCTCCAGGTCCTCGTAAAGGGTGAGGTACTCACTTGTTGCTGTTGCCTTAACAGCTGTTGGTGGTGCTGCCATAGTGTTGGCTGCCATAGTTCTCGATGTTGGTCAAAAGGACGTTGAAGGCCAAACACTGTTGAAACGAAAACGGCTTCGGTTGAACATTCAATTGTTGTCCACCTTTTCATGTTGACATTCTCATCGAAGGTCTCGACTGTTGTTCAACAAAATGTTGAACTGTTGAAACAAAAATCAAAGCAAAACATGTTGAACTCGAAGTTGCACAATACATGTTGTCTAAGACAGCATGTTGACAGAAATCACGAAAATCTACATGTTGATCAGGCATGTTGAAAATTCACAATCTCTGACACAAAAAAGATGTTGTTGAAATACTCCATGTTGAAGTGTCTCATGGCTCAACGCGCCCCCTTAATGTATGTAAGGTGTGCGCAGGGTGCATTTACTGTTTGCTTAAGCAGTTGTGAAACATTGTATGTTGCTTCGTTAGAAGCTTGCGTGTGGATAGTGTTGGATGTGCAGTCCAACACTGTGTAGGTGACGTTGCAGTGTGTCTGCTGAAACGTACTTTGTGAAGATATCTGCCGGATTGTCGTTGGTGTGTATTTTGATGATGCGCAAATGATTTAGTGCTACCAATTGTTGTATAAATAGATGCTTCAATTCAACGTGCTTTGTTTTCTTTCCTGTTCCAATCCTTGTTGCAATGCTTTTGCCGCTCGATGAGTCTGTGTGTATCTTGATGTTTGCTTTGTTGGTGTTCAGTAAATCTGTAAGTAGATTCTGGAAGTGTAATGCTTCTGTTGCTCCCGTGTTGATGGCATATAACTCTGCTTCTGCGCTTGATAATGCGATTGTTGCTTGTGTTCGACTTCCATAGGAAATTGTTGCTCCTAGAAATGTGATGCTGAATCCTGTTGTTGACTTCCGTGTTTCCACACATCCTGCTCAATCGCTGTCAACGTAAACGTTGAGATCATATGTTGTTTGCGTCAGCTTGACCGTTGGTCGTATGATCTGCTTGTAGTGTGTTGTTCCTTTGACGTATCGTAGTAGATGTTTAAGTTTCTGCTGATCGGACGATGTTGGCTGCTGCAGTGCTCGTGCTAGTTCCTTTGTTGCATAGCAAATGTCCGGTCTTGTGTATGTCATCCATTGTAGTTTGCCGACTGCTCGTCGGAATGCTTTGTGTTCGTCTTCACTCAATGGTTGGTCATGGTCTGCTGTTGGTGTCTTCAATGCTGATGTTCCTGGTGCTGTTGCTGGCTTGCAGTTCTCCATCTTTGCTTCTCCGAGAAGTGTGTTGTTGTAGCTTTCTGCCAGTCCAAGTTCATAGTAGTCTCCTCTGTTGGTGATGTTGCGTCCGAGGAAGGACACTGTGTTTCCGACCGTCAAGGTTCCTGTTGGTCGAAGTAAGAGGTGTTGCTGGATTGCTTCAAAGATCTTGTTGACTGTTGTCTCTTCTCCAAGAAGAAGTAGGTCATCCACGTAGACCAAGATGTGTGCGCTGCGCTGCTGCGTGTAGTAGATGTTGGGTTCTGCTGTTGACCGCTGTAAACCAAGCAGTTGTAGTACGTCTGCTAGGTGTGTTTGCCATGCTTTTGGTGAACTTCTCAAACCGTAGATTGCTTTGTTGAGCTTCCAAACGATTCCGTCTTCTTTGTTGTAGAACTCTGTTGGTGGATACATGTGGAGATCGTCTGTTGCTGCTGCTGCGTGTAGGAATGCTACCGAAATGTCTCCTGTTCGTACTGTCCAGTTGTTGTTCAGACTCAATGTCAAGAGTAGTCTGAGTACGCTGTAGATTGGTGTGCTTGCGTAGATGTTGTCCATGTCTGTGACGGGTTCTGTAAACCCTTTTGCCACGATGCGTGCTCGCACCTCTGTTCCTTTGTTGCGTAGGACCCATCTGCTTTGTATGATGTTCTTCCGTTGTTCCGGAGTCAGTGTGTCTATGTGGACTTCGGTGTAGACATTCTGTTGCTTCATCTGCTGAACTTCCTTCTTCATACCTTGTGTTGTCAGTTGCTTGTCCAATCCTTCCGTGTCGTTGATGATCGGTTCAAGTAAGATCATCTCTGTGATGTGTTCGTTGGTGTCTTCGCTTGAGCATGCTGTAATCTCTTGTCCCTTGTTTGTTTTGACTGTGATTGCTGTAATTCGCTGTCTGGTTGTTGCTGGTTCTGCTGTTGCTTCTGGTCTTGTCAGACCTGTTGGTGCTTCCTGTCGTCTCATCTGTTTTGACGACGAACCTTCTGCAACTTCGTCTGGGACTGTTCTCTTTGGTGATGGTAATGATGGTCGTTGATGGTGTGTCGGTGCTGTTGCCATAGGTGAATCAGTGATAGGCAATCGAGGCTGCTGTTGTTGCTGCTGTGCTGTCGTCTGCTCGTCTGTTGTCTGTGTAGCTGCTGCTGCTGAATCCTTTGGTGTTCTTGGTGGAGGTTTGTATGTCACCGGTAACGGTACTATTGTACCTGCTGTTGGAAACTTGTTCAACCCGGTGTTGTTGATGATGTCCATCAACTGCTTGTTGTACTTCTCTGGCATTGGTTGCCTCTTGATTGTTCTAGAACGTACAACCTTTGTTGCTATGCCCAGGAGAGTTTCTCCTGTTGCTGTGTCCTTTCCAAGCCAGATTGCTGGAAGAAATCTGTTTTCCAGTTTTGGTAGATCCTTCACGTTGGGTAGTTGATAAAGGACTGTTTCTCCGAATTCACACAATGGTGTTCGGTGTTCTTTGTTCCATCTTCTGTAAAAGCTTGTGTTGCCATCTGCATGTATTGCGTATCTGTTGAGTAAGTAGACTGCATGTCTTACAAGCCATGGTATAATTGGATGTTGACTTGTGATGTTGATGCCATAGTTGTCTACCAGTTGTGCCTTCAATGTTCGTACTTGTCCCATCAATGTTCTGTGGAACCTTTCAACGCTACCTTGTGATTGTGATGAGTATGCTGGTGATTGTCTAACTGTAATGTTGTTTCCGAGTTTTGCTGCTGTTGCATTCAGTAATGCTATGAGGTGGTCTTCTTGGTCTGATTGTACTACTGTGTTGCTGAGTACTGCTTGTACTCTTCCGCATTCCATCAGGAATGATTGTATGCATTGTACGTGGTAGTTGAAGTCTTGAGTCTTGTTGCTGACTACTACTGCCATTGCCATTCCTGTTTCCACATCAATCCCTGTGAGGATAGGTGTTGTCTTCTGTTCACCTAGTGACTTGAAATAGCAAAAGTCAAATTGTATTACTGGTGCTTTGCTGTTGCGTTGTTGTTTTGGATGTGCATCTGACTTGCTTTTGTTTTGGATGCATTGTTTGCACCAGCTCCTGAAGGGTAAATGAGTTAAGTTGTGTTCTGCACGTTCCTGTGGTGTTGGTTGATCCGGGCTTTTGAGTCCTTTTGCTGGGACTGCTTGTTGTTGTTCATCTTCTTCAATTGTGAAGTATTCATCTTTGTATGATACCTGTTCTTCAAAGTTTGTTGAACCTGTCCACGGTATGTTCAATGTTGCTTTTGTCTTTGTTGTCCAATCGTCCTCAAGTCTGTATGCTCTGTTGCCATTTGTTGGCTGGACAAATGTACTTCTAGCTGGACCTAATTGTGTGACATCCGGTCCATCATGTGTTTGTTGTGGTATGTAAAGATCTGATCTCACTTGTTGATGAACTCTCTTCCATAGGTGTCCTTCTTTGATCCAGTAATCTCCTGTTGTGCTTGGAGTGTGCTTAGGATGTGGTATTGCTGTTGATGTACCTGCTGATTGAGTCATTGTTGTAGTTGTCTGATTTGCTGGTTTCTTGTATGTATGTCTTGTTGCTGGCGCTGCATTCTGTTGCTTGTCCTTTGATCCTTGTACGTCTGTTCGTGTAGGTGTTGGCATTGCTATTGTTGGCTTCGGTGGCTTGAAGTCAGGTTTGACTTTGAACCATGTTTCTCCTATCCATGGTTGTCCATCCAATGTTCTTCTTGCCTGTGTTGGCTGAAGACTGTGCAGTTGTTCCTCAAAGTCGTCTGTTGTTCCATCTCTTCTTTGTGCTATTGTTCTCCTGTAGTCTTCAAGTTTGTCAATTGGAACTGGACATTGTTTGTCAGGTACATATGTTGTCTGTCGTTGTCTCTTATGTAATCTCACTAAGAAACCTTGGCTGTTGTAGATCCAAACGTCATTGTTGTGTGTCACCCATTTAGCTCCTGTTGGAGTCATGGTGACTGGTGAGATTGTTGCCTTAATACCTTGCTCTGTTTCTGCTATGTCCAGTCTTGTGTTGACTGGTGTTCCTGCTGTCTTCACTGTCAGGTAGTATAATCCGTGTTGTTGCTTCAATGATGATTCGAATCCATTCGTGTGCCTAATTGTTGGCTGTTCACTCAATGTTATTTCAAATCCTTGTTCTGCTAACCTTGTTGCTGACAAGATTGGTTGTGCTACATCACACACGTAGAAAGGAATCACTATTGCTTGATTCCTGTTGTTGACCATGTACACCCATTTGTAGCCATACACCTTGATGGCATCATCTGTTGCTGTTCTCAAGTTGGGTGTTTCTGATTGATGTAGCTCATGTAGTGTTGTCTCTGTTGAGAACCATGGTGGACAGACATGTGTTACTGCTCCACTGTCAACCATCAAGTCATTGTTGTTGTCATGTTGCAGTGCTTGTGCTGCTGTTGACGTGCTTGCAATTCTAATTGCTGCAATGCTAATTAATGGTACATTTGTTGATGATGATGCTTGCTCTGTAGTTACCACTTGTTGTGTCTGATGTGATGGTGATTGATCATTGTTCCACCAGTGTGTGTCGTAATTGTTGGATGTTTCGTACCACTGTTGTGTCGCATCGATGTTCTGATCATTGTTCTGTGTACTTTCATTAATGTTGTACACTGGGACCCTACAATTTTTCATTGTGTGGCCTGGTTGTCCACATTTATAGCAAATGATTTGTCCTTTTCCTTGTCCTGTTGACTTGCTGTAGGACTTTCCTTTTCCTTTGTCTTGTTGTCCTTTAAAAGGCATTCCTTGTCCAATCTTTCCTTTTCCTTTTGTTGACTGTGAAGTGTAGTTTCCTTGTTGGTGTTGACCGTAGCTTCCGTAACCTTTTCCTTTGTTGCCCTTTTTGCCTTTCTTGCCTTTATGTTTTCCTTTTCCTTTTCCTTTGTATTTTCCTTTGCTGATTGCTCCTATGTCCATTGGTGCTGCTCCTCCACTGTAGTTTGTTGAGACTGCTGATGATGGGTGTTGCAACCTGCTGAATGTTGTATGTGCTCTTTGATATTCAGTGATTGTTTTACGTATCTCTGCGTATGTTGGGGATGCTCCTGCATTGAGATGTAGGTGTTGTTGTAATGGTCCTCTTGTCCTGTTCATCAGGACTGCAACTTTGACTTGATCTGGTAAACTTGTGCTGTTGTCTGATTCGTATTGTTGTATTTCATATTCCCAGTTGCTGAATGATTCTTCAAAATTGTTGGTGTCAAATGTTGGCTCGAGCGATTTGGTTAGATAACCAATGCTCCTTGTTCCTATTGGTGTTTTGAATCGTAGGAGTAGTTGTCTGTAGATTTCAAGTCCTATCTCGTGTTGAAATTGTCTGCACAATGTGGCTGCTGCACCTACTGTTGTGATGATCAGCACGTACTTCAAGTTGTTGTCCAGTTGGACCCATTCCTCTTGTTCCTGTGTTGTAGCGGCTGCTCCTCTCAGCTCTGCTTCTGTTAGTCTTGTTGTTGATTGTGCTGCTCTTGGTAGGAACAGTGAGTAGAAGTGATGTTGCACTCCCATGTATGCTTTGAACGTGTAATGCCAATCTTCGAATGTTGCGTAGTCTCCATCGTATGATGGTGGCTTCAGTTTGAGCTTGTGTTGTGATGCTAGACCTTCACCTGGGTCTGTTGTTGTTGCTGCAGCTGCTGGTGAGCTCATGTTTCTGTCTGTTGGAGGTCCCCTGTGTTCAGGATCAAGCCTCCTTCTTGTCTCTCTGTTGTATAGCGTGTGTTGTGCGTGTTGTCCCTGTTGACTAGTGCTCCGCTACCATATAAAACTTACTGTTGGACCAAACTGTTGCGACGCGCACTTTTTGTATGTCACTGTTGAGACAGTGCTCAAGGGCCCTGACGTTGAGCCACAAGTTGGTAGAGTATGGAGGTGTTGATTCTTAACACAACCAACCAACCAACCAACCAACCAACCAACCAACCAACCAACCAACCCACCGACCGACCGACCGACCGACCGACCGACCGACCAACCAAGCAACCAACCAACCAACCAACCAACCAATAAGCCGGCACCCTTCCTTTTTGGTGAGACTAAGGGGGCCCAACACCCCCAATGCCAGGTTCCCCCCAAAAAAAAGTGGAATTTGTATGGATTTTGGGACCAGCCACCAGCAAACCCTGCCTCTTCTCCTTGCAAAGGCCGCTGAGACATAGCAGGCAACTCCCTGCCAAAAATCCCATTGAAATCGGTTGCATTTTTAGGCTGAAAAAAAAAACAATAGTTGGGGAACAAACTTGGAGGAGCTTGGTCATACCAGCGAAACTGGTGGGTTTTTCGGGTTGTGAGTGTTGGTTGGATCAGATTTTTGGGGGGGGCGCGACATCAAATTTCTGTATGCTGAAACCTATCAGGGGTGGATTGAAAAACAAACTGGGATACACCCCTGAAAACTAGCATGACATTGGAAAATCCCCCAGTTTCAATAGGAAATGCATCTTCGAATGGTTGTGTTTCCATTGCGTTTTCGGAAATGCAGGATGGACAAGTGATGAGGGGAATTTTGATACCAAATAAATTTCCCCCAAAAAAATGGGCTGGAAACCTCCTCCATTTGCTTGGAAGGTACCAAAAAATGGCATCTTTTTTTAGACAAATTGCAGCTGTTCTTAGGGATAAACAAATTCCCGGACATGTTGTTTTCCCTTCAGTTGAACTTTTTGTTGATACCTGCAGTAAAGTGTGGAGCTGTTTTCCTCGTCCAACTCGGTAAAGTACAGATATAACCAGCTATGTATACTACTGTTGATGGTTCAGAAATCCGGCAAGCACCGGTTGAGGTTGGTAGGACAGGTAGTTCATCTCGCATTATTTTCCGGGTTTTACACATCCCAGGTGGTGGAGGATTTCTTCCATCAACAGTAACAGGAGATCACTATATAATATGACCATCCCTGATTTCTCGCCATGCATGCACTTTTTGATTGGCAAATTATTCAAAAATTACCATATATTTGCTGCTTCTATAATCCCTTAAGATGGCTCATTTCATATCAACCTTGTCAATTTAAAGGTACCCTCCGGGGGGAACGAGGAAACATATCCCACCAACCGGGTCCCAGCCTCAACAGTTCCCATGCATCGCTATCACTGTAGTATCCATGTACTTTGGCCACTCGAAGGAAGCCTCGTTCAACGGTTGAGGAAGCCCCAAAAAATATGGTAGGAAATCCATAGTGGTAGGTGATGGTGGGCCCCCAAAAACGCACCAGTTTTGCTTGAAAAAGATGTAAAAAATGGCTAGTACTATGGGTATGGGGCAGTGTTTCATGTTTATGGTTTTTTTCCTCAATGTCATGGGAAGATGGGAATTCTAGACATGTCAGCTGGCCACTGAGCCCTATCTGAAAACATCCCCTCTATGAGGGATTCATGCCCATCAAAAGTCGATCAAAAGTCCAGGGTCATCGCGGCCAAAAAAAAACATCCATAAAATTCATGGACTTTGATTATTTTCTATAGCATACAAGTGCTATACATGATATAAGGGTGTATCTGTATATAAACATATTTTTTATATACATAC